>PVKA01002280.1:0-44767 GCA_004027165.1 Ctenomys sociabilis | reverse complement strand
GAGTTCTCTGATGCAGTACATTCCTGGTTTGGTTCGTTTTTTTTTTTTTTTTTTTTCTTAAAGTCAGGGCTTGAAAGGAAACCAGAATACCATAGCATACTTTTGCTAGAAACTATTTTTTTGAGTAGTTAGATCTATTTGCATAACAATGTGTTGGCGTTTTTTTATCTCAGTTTTACAAGATAAAACTGAAACCCAGAGCCATACAGTGTTGGGACCTAAATTTAAAGTTAGACCTGGTTGACATCAATCCACAAATATCCCAAAAGTCTTAATAATAGAAATTTAAAGGTCTATTTGAATCATGATTCTTGAAATTGCGATGAGCCCCTCAGTGGCTCAGTAGCCTCTTCTGGTTGATATCCTCCACTAGTTGGGAAAGCTGAGTGGTGTCCACTGTTCCAAGGAAGAATTCATGGTGGGTCAGTGTAATGGTGATTCTTTATCCTTGGAATATGGGGCCAACATGTTAACTATGAGCTATGGAGTCTCAGCCTGTTTAACTTTTGGAGCCATTTTCATTGCAGGGATGGAATGGGGAGTGGGCGATAAGAAGATTAGAAACAACAAGGCAAAAGCAAAAATAGCTTTGAGGTAAAAAGGGAGTCCCTCTTAACCACATCCTGAGAGACATCCAAGCTTGTCCTAGGGATGGTGTCTAGGGTACCCAGGACACAGGTACAGGTGTCTAAACTGGCACCCAGACTGGAGAACTGGTTTTCAAAATGAATGATAAAAACTGATCTACATGCTTGTTAATCGCTGAGAGTTTCAAGGTCAAAGGTCCTATCCTGTATGTTTAACACTGATAGCTACCAGGAGAGATGTAGAGGGGACAGCTGGACATATTGCTGAGGGCATAGCTTTATTTTTTTATTTTTATTTTTTGACTACACAGCTTGGACTTATAGTGATCCTCCTATCTCAGCCTCCCCAGCTCTGGGATTATAGGCACACACCACTATGCCTGACATTCCAGGGCCGGCATGGCATGTGGTACCAGGGATCGAACTTGGGACCTTGTGCTTCTGAGGCAGGTGTTATGCCTCTGAGTTATCTCCCTAGTCCCTGTAGCTTTAGTTTTAGTCATGTGTTGTAGCTTCCACTGTTCCATTTTTTTTTTTTTTAATGTCAAGCTAGTAATAGTTTTTGCCTTTTTTTCCCCTTCCTCTTAGATTTCTAGAGTTGGCAGCACAGTGATGTACCGAGCCCTTTAGAAAGCAGGTCCCTTAATATTTAGCGCTTATGGACCAATGTCAGTGCCAGACATGTTAGAAGAGAGACGAGGGATAGAGTAGGGCCTCCATACAAAGGAGCTTCTGATCTGGTGGGGAATTAAATCCACAAAGGCAGGGCTGTGAACACAGTGCTAGGGCCAAAACCTGCCCATGGACTTGTAAGAGGTGCTTGTTGAGGCACATTGGGAGGGATTCCTGGGAGAGACCAAGGATGAGGTAATGAGATAGAAAATGGAACAGTTGGGCAGTGGGAGGAGTGTCTCGAAGGATGAGAAAGCAGTGTGTACTTGGGGAGCTGGCAGTGGTTCATCAAGTTTGTAGTCCAGGATGGATGAGTGTGAGGTGGGTGGGGTTGTTGGTACTGGGATCAGGAAAGGACTTGTATGCTGCCTAAGGTGCTTGGATTTTCCTTGAAGCACTGGAGAGCCGTAAAGGGATTGTAACTCTGATTCAGTATACAGAATGTAAGGTTCATGAACATGAGGACAAAGTTTCAGCCATACCCGCAAGGCCTAGGATCATGCCTGGCATAAAGTAGTTGCTCAGGGAAGATACAGTGAAAGAATGAATAAACTTCTTCCCCTTTATGTATTTTTAACTCATGTGGCTTACCGTGGGTGAATGGAAAGGCCGAGTAGTGGGCACGAACAAAGGGGAGGCACTGTAGTAGTCCTGGTAGGTGGGGAGAGGGCAGCGGCAGTGATTGGAGGAAAAGTCTGCTTCAACAGAGGTTCAAGGAAGAACCTCGCTAGTGTGGCAGGAGAAGGGGTGGCACTGAGGATGGACCCAGGGCCCTGACCCCAATCCTGGGAAGAGGCCAGTGCGGTGAGTTCTGTGCTGTGTGTGTTGCCCTGGAAAGCTGATTGTGTCACTGACCTGGGAGCTTTCGGATGAACAATTCTGGAGTTGATGAAGGTGACCCAGGCTGGAGATGTTTAGTGATTATCAGGGATCAGTTCTATAAGGAGACAAGGCAGCCTGTGAATTGAACTTAAGAACTGGGTACATTGTGCAGCTCCTGGGAGGCAGGGACTACAGAATTACACAAAATGGAAATTCTGCCCCTCCCTCCATCCCATCCCTCCCCAGAAATTAGCTGCGCAAACGTTTTGCTCTATATTCTTCTAGCTGTTCGTTCTGCCTAAACAACCCCAAATATGTAAACCTTTTATTTTCACCCAGAGGGATTTGACTTTTGTAACACCCACTTTGGTTTTAAGGATCTATGGTTCACATAGAACAATGTTAAAAGAGACTTCATAAAAATACAAGTTGAATTTTAGGACTGAGTTCATTTGGATTTAATATTTCTTGAGGAAACTGCCAATTTTAAAAATGCTTATCAAAACACCAAGGCCTGACTTCTTCGCTGGTTGTCCTCTTCATGGTGACCTTGAGATGTAAGGTAGATACAGGTGACACTGGATGGAGCTCACAGCCCTTGCTCTGCTCCTGGGCTACTTCCCTGCTGTGTACCTCACAGTGAAGCTTTCTTCACTGATGGTGCCAGTGAGTCCCGTTTCCTGGCTGCATTTAGCCAATGTGCTTGGGTCTCAGTGTGCAGAGAGGTCAGGATCCTGGCTTGCCTGTTCTAGACCCTAGGAGCTTGCATTCACTGGCTGTGTGCATTGAGCTCTCTGGGCTTTAGTTTCTCTGACTCTAAAATGAAAAGCTTGGACTAAGGCCACTAAGATTGTGTCTGGCACAAAAACTTCATGCTACCTGGCCCATCTACACCTGGCCTATTGTAGTACACTGGATGGTGCTAGGATGCAGAAGTACATTGAAAAATACTACCTGCTATGTAATTTGCCCTCAGTAAATCATAATTAAACTAAGCTGCTGTTTTCTGTTGACTTTTCTACCTTCTAGGAAAGTGGTGAAGTAATTTGTACATTGAAAAGGTCTGTTCCTTTAATTTATAAAACAAAAAGCAAAGCCAAAGTCACAGAAAATGTCTTGAAGTCTATCAGTTTTTGGTAAATCTTTTCTTTCATCAATGTCACAGACACCAGTGAAGACCAATGGTGTTGCAAGTTTAAGGAATTAATTAGAATTATTAATTCACAGTTTTAGAAACTTGAGTTTCTAAAACACAGGGTAATAAAAAGCCATCCATTCCCCCCCTCCCATATGCTTCTATATGTGTCAAATGACATTTTTGCCTTGTTTGCAGAAACCGTAGATAGTGGTAGGTCCAGTTTCTATCTATTTTGACTTTGGGTTAAAGCTGGTTGAATAATCTTTTTCAATAATTGAGTACGTATTTTTCAATTAATAGAAAAATACACTTTTTATGATGAAAGACATGCATTTTTAAAGCTCTCCACATCAACCTTTTTAAATTTAAATATTTCACTTTTGGGGATGATGCTGTGAGATTTCTGCTTTTAAAGCTTTTACAGCCACCTGAAAGTAGGTCAGTTTGTAGTCATTTTGATTTTTGTGTCATGGAGGGAGTGGTAGCCTCAACTTCCTCTGTGTACAAAAGCTATACCAGGTAGAAGTTTTCCCCTGAAAGTTGCCAACTAACTGTCACCTCTCTTGGAAGTTCCCTGTTTTAGGGACAGTGGGTGATCAGTTGGAAGTAGGTAATGGGGCCTCAGTGTATCCCCAAAACCCTGAAGAACAGCGGGCTCTGCTGCCAGGCTTGTTTTTACCTGAGTTTGGACTCCACTGTGTGTGTACATAGTGGAATCTGGGCCAGGCTGGTCTGTGTCCCTGACAGGCTTGGTGGGCTGTGTGTAGATAACTTGTTAGATAATGTGTTGGCATGGCAGAGGGCTTTTTCAGACTTATAATCCATGTAGTTTTTCCTGTAGGTTTCACCCCACTGGATACCAGCAGTTTCCTCCAGCCAAGCAATGTTTTGTGTCACTACATAAGTTTCTTTTCCTCTAAGGCCTCTTGAGAGTTATCTCACGTATATGTGCTACTATTCTATGTGTACATGGTTCCCAGGGAGAGCATATCTCAGCAGTTCCTGTTATATTTTCCACTTAAATCTGGGTTCTGGGTAGCAGAGTGGAAAGTGAACTTTGAGAAGGTGTGATCCTGGGAAAACTCCTGTGCCCTCTGAAGATTTAGGCTGAAGAGAGCCACACTGATTCAGGTTGTTAGTCAAGGATTGACTCTAGGGGGGGACTTGCATATGAGCTGCTCTTGGGTGGTAGCGAGAAAATAGAGATCTCTGTCCTTGGGATGCTTGCTGGTCTATCCTTTTATACAGGGAAAGGGGAAGGAGTCACTGAGGATCTGTTAAGATACTTAATTGCTTAATCTATTTCCTTTCTACTTAAATTATTTGGATTCTTTGCAATCCAGTCAGTACTCTTGAGAGGGAGGAGTGGTCCAGACAACAGCATTTATCTTGGTCTTCTGGTGGCCACTAAGAGCCCTGCAAGTCACTTTGCTGTCATCTGCCCAAAACATGTTTCCATAACACCTGAATTTGCAGTGGGGCCTCAAAGGCTGCCAGGTAAGCTGGAGCATTTGCCTAACAGGGTGATAATGTGTGTGAATGGTGGTTTGAGGGCCCACTGTGCAGTCAGCCCTAAGAAGGACCTTCATGGGAGCAATGGAAAAAGACAGAATCTTCCAGTCATGGTGGCACATGTGTGCAATTCCAGCTACTCTGGAGGCAGAAGCAGGATTACAAACTCGAGGCCATTCTGGGTAACTTTGTGAGAACCTTGTTTCATAATTTTTACAAAAAAGGTTTGAAATGTAGTTCAATGGATTAACTAATGGTCAACTTGTAACACCCAGCTGAACGAGTTAGCTTGGTGCTGGGTGTGGAAGGCCCACCTGAGGGTTGTTGCCCACAGCATAAAAGAAGAACTGAAGGGGATGATAGTGTGCTGTTGATTCTTGTGGAGAAGCTTGTCATGTTGGATTTCCTGATATGAACTCTGTTGTTCACAACATCTGAGGAACTCAACTCCTCACTGTCACTGAGAATGGCTGCAGGTCTTTTCAGGGGAGCTATGGTCCTTAAGAATCACTTCTTGGCTCCAGTGCAGGACCCTCAGCCTGCTGGCACAGAACCTTCATCTCGCTGGCGCAGACTTCCTAGCTTCCATCACTTTGGGCCTTCCCAGTGTAGATCTTGGATACAGACTTGCAGGAGACATTCCCATGGGCCCTAGGTCTTCATTTGTACTTAGGCAGGGCATTGCCAGGGGACCCAGGCCCTCAGCTGGATTCTCTGGGTCTTTAGTGTGTGGGCAAATCTCTAGCACTCTTCTGCATTTGACTTTTTGGGTGGATATTATAGAATAATCCTATAAATTATGTGTCCTGTGTTAAATCTATTCCCTTGTAAATCCTGACCACAACAGTGGTAGCATGGTTGCCTATATGAAGAAACCCTAAGTTTGATTCCCATGAACAAAAAACCAAAACCCAGAATGTACCATACAGATCACTAGCAAGATTAATACAAGTGCAAAGGAAACAGTAGGAGCAGGTCTGTACACAAATTCTGCTCAGTTATGGCATCTTTCTCATGGTGACTTTCAGAAAAAGAGCTTGTGCATACAGATGGCCCCTAAGTTTCTTTCCTCATAAAGGCCAGTTTCCCAAAAGACCAGTATCTAGACTACAGAAAGAACAACAACAAAATAGAACCCCCACACCCCAGCCAGTTTAAAGATAACAACAACAACAAAACAAATGGACATCCGAAACGAACAGATCCATCTCAGATGAAGTAGTCCAAACAGCTAATAAATACATGAAAAAATGTTCACCATCGCTGGCCATTCAAGAATCCAAATTAACACTCAGATTCCATCTCACTCCAGATATCATCAAGAAATCAACCAAAGGAAATGCCAGGAAGGCTGTGGCTGGGGCAGGGAGGAATAGAATCCTCCTTCATTGGCAATGGTAGTGTAAACTGGTACGACCATGATGGAAAACAGTATGGTGATTCCTGAAAGCAACTAAAAACAGTTCATTCCATTTCATCAGCTGTTACTCCTTTAGGTATTTTCTCCAAAGAATTAAAGACACTGTAGCACAGTGATGTGTACACACCCATGGCTTATTAGCAGCACATTTCATAATCGCTAAATCTTGGATGCAGTCTGAGTGTCCATCAGCAGAGGAATATAGGAGGAACATGTGGTATTTATATACTTTTTGTTTGTTTTTTGGCAGAACTGGGGATTGAACTCAGGCCCTTGCCCTTCCCAGGGAAGCACTCATTCCACTGAGCCATCTCCCAGGCGTGGTGTTTCTATACAATGGAGCACTACTGTGCTGCAAAAAGGATACATTAGAGTAATTTTTTAAAAAAAATGGTTGCACCTTGAGATAATATTAAAGTAAGTCAGACATAAGCTTAAATACCACATGGTTTCTCTTATGTAAGCAGCTCAATATATGAATAAAGTGCAAAAGAGAAAAAAGCTATTGTAATTTGGCATGGATAATATCAAAAACTATACCTGTAATTTATTGTCTTAAGTGTTTTATGTTTTTTGACTTGTTGGTCTGGCTGTTAACCTGTATGTGTGATAATTAATTTTATAGGAATTTGTAAATAAATCAACCTGATGCTGAAGAAAAGAAGGGAGGGGTAGAAGGAAAGAAGAAAAATTGACATGTGTTATGTACATGTACCAGTTCTCCACAATAAATGCAATTTTGCAAACATCTACTAATAGAACGTTTTTAAAAGAAGTACTTGGAAATAACAAACCAAAATAAAAAGTAAAGACCTTTCACTCTTTGTACTATGGACCTTTAGGGATTGTTCGGATTTCGTGCTAATATTATAGACCTTTTTTATTTTTCCTTACTCTCAGCCTTCATGTATCCAGATAAATATCAATAGACTTAATCATTTAGAATCCTTAGTCCTGTATTGCTCAAACACCCTAATACCCCTTTCCGTGGCTGGTGTCAGCTAGGTGCTGTTTGACAACTGCCAGTGGCAGAAGACTGTGGTTGGTAAACATGTGGAAAACTCATTAGAAGGTAGCCTCAGTAGTGGATCTACTCCCACCTCGGAGTTAAGGAGACCACCTCGGCAAGCTACAGGCAGTCCTTCTCATGTTTTTGGATAGGTAACACACACTTCTCATGGCTTCTTCAGCCTAAATGTGTCCAACCCTCACTCTCTTTACTACTCACCTGACAGACTTTTACTGTCCTCTTCTTGCTAGAGTATTCTCCAATTTGCCAGTGACCTTCTTCATGGGAATGCTGAGGGCTTTTGTTACCTTGAAGGGTTTGAACAGGCAAGATAAAACTTAATAGGAGCATTAAATGCTTCATTTAGATTTTAAAAAAGTTTAATAATGTAAGTACCAAATTCTCCTTGACTGGAAAGATGTCTTTGAAGAAGTGATGGGGTTTTAGTCAGCTCCTTCTGAGCTGAGTTGGTAATTTATCAGGAATTTTGTGACTCACTTTCTTTTTTTTTTTTGTATTAGGTACAGGGTCTCACTCTGCAGCTCAGACACATAGTGATTCTTCTGCTTTCAGCCTCCCAGCACTGGGATTACAGGCATGTACCACCACACCTGGATGCTCACTTTGTGTTCTTGAAAAGGGACCTTTTCCTCTCATTTCTTCTGGAACTTGTTTTCATTGGATGGTACTGTCGTACCATAGTTTATACAGCGCATCTCCATGTACTTAGATTGCTAGATTAGCAAGTTGACAACAGGATCATAATTTGTCTTGTGTGCTTAAATGCTAAAAGTACAAATGGGTCTTACCACTTATTGGTCCCTTTACCAATAAAATTAATCAAAAGCTGCCTGATGGATGGTCATGCATGGACCACTAGTCATGCAAGCTGGCAGGAATGTGTTAAGGTGAATCTTGAGTGTACATTGTTGCTGATTGTCAGACTGAGGTTACATTTGGTCCAGCTCTGGCCATGGTCCTATCTTACTTTGATGGTTTTTTGGTGGTGGGTTGGGACTCCTAACCTCTTATAATTTGAATTTTGGGTTGTGAAACCCACACTGTAAAGCAAGACAGGTAAATGGAAATATTTTATTTTCAGTTATTCCGCATTGAACCCTTTGAGCTTAGGTGGAAAACATTTGCAATATGTTGGGGTTTTTTTGAATGGTGCAAACCCTCAAATTCTCAATTGTGTCCCATTTAGCCTTTGTCACAGATGAGGATATGTCCTACTTTGCTTGGGAACTAGATGTTGTAGTTGTTTGGCTACTCACCATTATCTGGTATTCCTTTTATTTTGGTACTGGGAATCTAACTCAGGACCTTGCGCTTGCCAGGCAGGCACTTATGCCACTAAGCTACATCCCCAGCCATTAGCTGGTATTCTTCTTTCTGATCATATGGTAGGATTGCAGTTCCTCATCCTATTGAGCTTGGGTCTGACCTTGGGATTTGGGTAAGTCAAGGAAATGTGAGTGGAAGCCTCTGTAAGACTTTAGTTGGCACATATTTTGTCAAGCGTCAGGTTGGGGTGCTCCGTCAACCATCAATTTCAGGATGAGGCTGCTGTAGTGCAGGGCCTTCATCTAATCCACAGTGAATGTGCCCCAGAAAAGCAAAACAATGTTTGTTATATGCCTGTGGAATTTGGGTGGTTTGTGACCACAGTAGAACCTAATCTGTCTTGATAGGTGCATTCAATTGGGAAGCTTCTGGATTAGCTTTCAAAGTGACAGTTGGTGGAATCTGAGCAAAGTGAAGTTCTATTGGTCCTGGAAACAATAATAGAATGCCCAGGGAGAAATTTCTGTTAAGAAATTGTATGTGGACTTAGGTTTTGAGTCAGTCTTATGCCACCTTACCAAGGCTAGTCTTGAACTCCCAGTCCCACTGGTCCAGCCTCCTGAGTAGCTAGGATTTTAGGCACACATCACAGTGCCCAGCAGCTTTTCTTAAACTTTTAACTCCTTGCCTGGGTCAATCTCTCAGAAAGTTGTGGTAGGTAGTGAGAGGGGACAAGGACTTCAATTCCAGCAGGCTGTGCCTGGCTTTATTGCTTGGCTGTATGTGGAGGACTATCTCACTTTATGCAGTATACCCACTTGCCCTCTTGTATTAAATGATTTAGTGTTACCCACAGAAGGGTCTGGTTTGTTGTGGACTAACATGATTTCACTGGGGGTAGAATATAAGAAAGAAAAATATGATTTAGGGTAGGAGATGGTCACACTATAGTGTGGGATATGGTTATACTGGAAAGGCCAACATTGTTATTTATGATGAGGACTTTGGCCCATGCCTAAAGAAGGGCAGAGGACTGAGGTCATGTGGGCACCCACACATATAATGGAACCCTAATAAAATCTCTGAACACTGAGGCTAGGTTGAGTTTTCCTGGTTGACTGTATTCTATGCTCATGGTTACAAATTTATGCCAGAAAGGTACCCTATTTCATAGGTTTCCCGGACTCTGACCTATGTCTCATCCTTTGAATATATTTCTTCCTTTAGATCTTAATCCATGTTCATTCTCTGAGGTAGACTGCCTTGAGTGTGATGGATTTTGGCAAAGTCTGAGTCTTTTCTAGTGAATACTTGACCCTGAAGCTTGCAGCTAGGGTCAGAATGGGGGTGAGTTGTGTAGACTGTTGCCTTTAAGCGGACAGCTGGCTCTGTTTTTAGCCCCTTACACTTTAGGTCTCAGCTAGAACTCATTAGGTCCTCATCCTGCTTCACTGCTGGACAGAAAGGTTCTGTTTCCATTCCTTTGTCAGCTGTTTGCTTCTTTGATTGTAAATATTAGAAAGAATTTAGTATTCTTTTGTGGGCTTGCAGAATTTTTTCCTATAGTGGGTATGAGAGTAGACACATAACCATTGGTTTTTTGACCATGGAACCACCAGCTATATATGAGAAATAGTTTTTTTTGTATGTGTGTGTATTCACCAGTTCTGATAACCTGTGACTTCATCTTGTGTTGATCAAAAATTACGGTGATCTGACTTCATCTTGTGTTAATCAAAAATTACGGTGATCTGAGACATTGCTTCATCTTTGTCCTGTTCACCCACTTAGCTCTGTGTTTGGAAAGGATTACTGTGTTTTAGTTTAAAAAAATAGTGTGAGGTTTTTTTTTAGCTTTATTTAAGCAATTTGCAAATAGGCTAATGGTTGCTCATTTTCCCAAAATAATAACTGAGAGAGAGAGATCCTTGAGCAGCATAAAGTCTCTTAAATGCAATCTCCAGAACCACATATGAACTTGTGAGTCTCTTTCCATCAGTGAATTTTACAGAATGATCTAACTATGGCAAATAGCAATAATGTGATTTTTTCTTTTCATCTAGTAATCTATGTTGGATATCTCTTTCTTAGGGGTTCAGGCATTTCTGAAGAGAATTTACTACCATCAACTGTGATATTTGTTAATATATGTTGATAAATTTAGTTCAATGTGCATTTGTGGGTTTGTTAGTTTGGATGGTGTAAGGCACGATGAGGAGCCTGGTGCTACATCTTCTCAGGAAATGTGATGAGGCATACCTGAATAGATGAGTGGAGCCAGGGTCCCACTTAAATCCACAGAGCCTGTCTCTGGTAGTTAAGAGTGATTTACCAGGCAGTGAGACTTGGGAAAGGTGAGCATTCTCAAGGAAAAGGGATCCCAAGTCCCACTTTTCCCAAGGGGCCTCCTTAACTCACTTGCATCTCTTCCATTGACAGCCTGTGCCCTTTGTGGTCCCTAAATCATGCTGATTCTACAAACATTAGAAGCTTAAAAGTCAAGGCTCATGCTTAAGAATGACTTAGAATTTCTTCATTGTTGGAACAAAAGAAAAGTCGGAAAACAGTTTGGTGGCCATATGCCACATTTAGGGGATTTAATGGAAGAGTCTGAGCTGCCATGTCCAAGACCAAAAATACTTTTTTCTGGCCTCACTTAACCTAATACAACAATGCAAAGTTGGGCCAGTGTCCTAGTGATTGTCCTCTGCGTAGATGAATCAATTGTAGCTCTGCCCTGGAGCTGACACTGCCTCCAGAAGTAAAGGACAGAGAATTAGCAGGATGCACCTTGAGAGCCTAATATCAAGTGAAATAAGTCAGACACAAAGGCTTAAAGATTGCATGGCTTCTTTCACATGAGAAACTCAAAGCACAAAGAACAAAACAGATGATAATAGGAGACAGGGAGGTAGCTCTTTTGCTGATGAGAAAGATGGAGGGGAAGAGAAAGAGATGATAAATAGAATTTAAGGTATATTTTGTACCTTTACAAACTCCCTATGAAGAGTGTAACCATTCAGCATTACAAACATACTAATAGGATTTTTTAGAAATGAGAATATTTAAGACTATAGGTTTTCCAAATGCCTGGGGACCTAAATATTTCCTGTAGTCTGATCTCCTCAAATTAGCTGAGTATTTTCACATTATACATAAAGCTTTGGGGAAAGTTAACACAGGAATTTGTCAGTGTGCATTAATGTGGATTGTTGGTAGGAATCAAGTTCTGGGAGAATGGAAGGAGAGATGCTGAGCCTCCTTCATGCCTCAGGATCAGGGGTGCACTGCAGAAGCACCACTCCAGGACTTTGTGTACTCATGTCTCGGGGGAGCGCAGCTGGGCTCTGGGCTACACGGAATCAAATACTGAACCTTTCCCATGGTACCATCTGGGAGTGGGCAAATGGACACTTTGTGTGGACACCCAAAGGCCTGACTAATTAGGCATCAAGGAGCTTTTTAATGTTATTTTAGGAGAACATATCAAACAGGTTACTGAACATAATTTTACTTTTTATTAAAGACTTAGGGCTCACAAAAGAAAGGAAAACCCTCCAGCAATGCTCCATTTCAATTTTTGCTTGAAATTCTTTTTTAGAATCTAATGAGCTGGGATGAACTTTGTGTGTCTGCAAAAGGAAACCAAGAGCAATGTAACATTCTGTTCTTGTGCCTTTCTTTAATTGTGCGTTTTGCTGTCCTACCACTCTTTTGTCTGTTCTCTGTTCTGCTCAAAGCAGGCTTCCACTGGTGCACCGATCCAGCCCTCAGGTGGGCATACTTTACCTGCTCCCTTTCTCACCAACCCCTTCCAACAAATGATCAGTTTTTCATGTGGGAAAGATGGCAGAAAGGAATGCTGAATGCTGAAATCTCTTCGCCTTGGGGCTTGAAGCGGCACTTGGTCAGTGTCATTGTCGATACATGTATTATTAAATAACATTCAGAAATACGTATGTTTTAAACATGTTTCCAGAGGCAGTTTATTAATGGACTAAAGATAAAGCTGTATGTATTAGATACTGAAGATAACCTGTCCAGCGTTCTCATATCCAGGTGAGAAAACTGAGTCCAGCTACAAATTGGCAGGACCTTGTCTACACTCCTACTCAAATTGTGGAAAATTTTAGTTGGTGTGTTTTTCTTATATGAAAGCTTATTTGAAGGAGGGTTCTGTTCCTCAGTATCTTTGTATCTTCTGGGACCTTACACAGTGTTGACATACAGCAAGGCATGCAAGAATGTTTACCAGAAATGTTAGTGGAGTGTAGATGTTACCTTATGGTAGATAGCAACCATAACTTTTGATTGAATTGAAAGAATTTGCTATCTTGCCCCTTGTCATCTTGAATCTTGTTTTCCCTTGAACTGGCTCCTTCTGAAATATTAGAACCCTTGCTGTAAACAGCATTTGTAAGAGTCAATGAGTGATCTAAAGCATTAGCCATCTTCCCTTCAGTGTCAAAGTGCGCTTTTAAATCTATTTTGGAAGATAAACCCTTTTTTTAATGTATTTGGTATAGTGTCTCACCACCCAGCAGGTTGGACTCCTAGTGATCCCCTTGCTTTCAGCCTCCCCAGCGCTGGGATTACAGGCATGTACCAACATGCCCAGACACTATGGCAGGCTCAGCGTGCCCTGGGGGTGGGGCCAGTTTGGCATGCAGGACCAGAGATCAAAGCCCTGGTCTCTGCGCTTGCTAAAGCAGGTGCTTGGTCTGCTGAGCTATCTCACCAACCCAGGAAGATAAACTGCAGCAGGCCTCATTAATGTTTTGGTAACTGAAGATGATGAGATTATGGTGGAGTTGGGTAGCTAGGGGATTCTCCAAGGAATCAGTAGTAACTTACTGAACACTTGTGAACCAGATGGTATACCAGAAACTTGCCCTCATCATCTCCACTCATGTTTGTTACACTCCTCCAAGGTAGGAGATTGTCTCCTAAGTTATGTTGGAGAAGGCTGAAATGATAGCTCTTTTCCAAGGAGCCACTAAGTGTCAAGATTTGAACCCAGACATCTGAGACAATAGGCCTGTTACTTCCTCTCTGCCTTGCCTATTCTATATCACCTGAGCTAGTGGGCTTCATCCCTGTGAAGCCCCAAATTAGCTGAGCATGTGAGGTCATAGAACTCCAAAGCCTTGTCCATAAGAGCATGCGATAGTGTGGGAAATGCTGTGTTGTGTGCTTGGAGCATCTTCTACACTCAGACCCTACGACCATGAGAAGTTCTTCACCTCTTAATTTCTCCCTTGTCAATTTTTTTTTTTTTTTTTTTTTTTGGCGGAACCGGGGATTGAACTCAAGCCCTTGCCCTTGCCAAGGAAGCACTTATTCTATTGAGCCATCTCCCCTTAATTTTTTTTTTTTTTCTCCCTTGTCAAATGAAATAATGAACACTTTATCTCATGGGATTTTGTAAGCATGAAAATAGAAGACCCAAAAAGCATTGTAAATGCTAACATACTGTAAAACATTTAGATCCCTATAAGCACAGCTTGAGGGCCTATTGCATGTTCTTGGCACTTAACACTGTTCAGCCAATGTCCCTGGATAAGTTATCCAGGTCACCCCAAGATAGTTTCTAATACTCTAACAGAATAGAGACATTTTAAAATACACTTTTACAATATTAAGCCTGGTGGTAGTATTCAAGGAATCATTTTTAGAATGTGTGTATAAGAAACAAAATTATCAAAATAGTATTTCAAATATATCTTTTACTGTATGGGAGTGATGTACCAAAAACTACTTTTTTTAACCCTGTCAGGTCAAGTAGGTAGCTCTGGAACATCCTTGGAATCTTTGCTTCCATAGTGGGTTGCTGTCTGTCTAGGGAAGGTGTGTGTATAAATGAGTGCCAGTAATAGAAGCTGTGAGATGGGCTTTTGACTCTGGCAGACAGAAGTGATAATTTAATAATAGTATTGGATTTCCCCATTTCCTCTTCACCTTTACATTATTGATATCTTTTAGCTTTTCCTAAATTTTGTAAGGTTATTATTGACAGCTAAGATAGGCAGAAATATTGTAGGCAGCCAGATAGAGCTAGGTCCTCAAGAGAGCCAGGCCAAAGATGAAACATATCTCACCTGTGGCCAAAGAAACATCTATTGGAGACCAGTTAAAGACGAGATGACCAGGCTTATATTCATCTTGAAAAGACAAACATCAGGACCAATGAAGGCTGATAGACATCAGTTAGTGTGTGACCAAGACCTCCATACCCATCTTTTCCTATAGAAAGTCTTTGTTCTTTCCATGCACCCTTGGTGCATGATTGATTCCTCATTGGCTCACTATTACCTAAGCAACTATACTTGTATTCTTATTGGTTAACCATAACCACAGCCCATGTTTTACCCACATTGGATATTACTTCCTAAAGTTTCCCTGTAGAGTGCCCAGGCCACCCATTTGGAGCCGCCCCCCCCCCCCCCCGTATTCCTGACTGGAGCTTTCTATCCTTTCAAGAAATATTTCTCCATTCTTCTGTTTTTTCCTAGAATTCATTCTTTGATTTTTTGAGAGCATAAACACAGAATATCAGACATCTAAAGTGTTGGAAGTTATAATATTTCCTTTATATCATTTTTGGAGTTCTGATACCACCCCCTAACAAGGTTTCTTCTGGACTTAAAGTGTGCCTTAAACCTCAAGATAAGCTTCTCAAAGGGACAAGATAGTTGATATATGAGGAATAAATATGCCTATTTTTCTTTTTTTCCCCAAAGAATACAGGAAATAAAAAGGAAGGAGATGGTGTCAGGAATATGAGACAGAATCCAAATGTTGGAGCTCAGAATTTTGTGGACCCTGGGATCAGGAGGAATAAAGGCTGCTGCAGGTTGACATGTAGACTTACAGAGGAGTGATGGTGAACAGTCATGTGAACCTTTTAGAACTTTCAACGATGACAAACTTAGGCCATAGTTTGCCACCACTGTTAGAAGTACCTGTGTATGACAGTCAGAGCAATTCAGAGTTTTTGTAGTAGTTTCTAGGAACCTAATTCCAAAGCTCAGGCCCTGTTTTTAAATGATTGCTTTATCTCATACAAAGACGGATCTCTGAGAAAGCTGCAACAGGCATTGATTAAGTGACTCCAGGCATGGGAAATAGATTAAGATGGTTTAGGAATAGTCTTGTCTTTCAAAGAGTTGGCAGTTGATTTAGAAGACAAAACTCAATAGGAAGGCATAGCAGATGTCTCATAAGCTGTCCCCAGTGGTTCCCCTCCCCCAGGTAGATGGTTCCTTCACATTTGGAACCCAGACAATAGCCCCAGGAGCAGGGAGGAAAACCCCTGCCTAAAGCAGTGGGTGTTTTTGTATCAGTTTTTCAAAAATCCTGAAGCAGCAAACCTCAAGGCTTTCTTGTCCATTGTGTCCCTCTGTCTATACTTTAAAGTTTAAGCAACAAAAATTTATCAATGTATTCATAGTTCAAAATTACAAAAGATCAAAAGAAATTATTTTTACCTGTGTCCCCATTTAAGCAGTTCTTTTTTTCAGAAGCAACTGTTTTTTTTTTTTTTTTTTTTTTTCTTGGCGGAATCAAGGATTGAACTCAGGCCCTTGGGCTTGCCAGGGAAGTGCTTATTCCACTGAGCCATCTCCTCGGCCCCAAGCAACTGGTTTTGTTTCTTGTTTTTTTTTTTGTATTTTAGGAAAGGTTCTACACGGTGTTCAGGGTCTCACCACTAGATCAGACTCATAGTGATCCACCTGTTTACAGCCTTCCAAGTGCTGGGATTATGGGCATGTATCACTATGCCCAGTCTCAGTTGCCCCCTCAGTACACCCCGAGGGTGGGGCCAGTATGGCAGGCCTGGGGATTAACCAGCAGCAACTCTCAAATTCAAGTCTGCTTGCAGATGCTTTAATCTGCTGAGCTATTTGGCCAACCCTCTTGTGGACATTTTGAGATATTCTGTATGTGTTTGTGGGCTGTTTTAGAGAATTTGTTTATCTGTATTGTCTGTCTTATACATAAGACAGTATGCTAATCCCTTTGTCCTACACTTCATTTCCCCATATCTTGAAGACTGTTCTTTTGTTTAAAGAATTGTCTTTTAATTTAATGGCTACATGGTGATTCTCAAATGTTGGAGTCACTGGAGAGTTAATAAAGCATGCAGAAACCTGGGCTCCTGAGGGTTGGAGCTGCCTGGCCCTTTGGCTTGCTCATATTTCACAGGCGATTCTGATAAAGACTTGAATTTGAGAGCTGCTGCTGCATAACCTGCTGGAGTATCCACCCAGGAGCAACTATGGGGAGTGATTTCCGTGTTGCTCAGGTGATACCTCAGCTGTGAGCAGCAAATGAGTCACCTTCCATTACCATTACTGGCAGTTTCTGAAGTTTACAGCTCCTTTTGCCCCCTGGGGATGCCTTTGACCTCCTCAGCAGGCAAGCCCTCCTCTGAGGCTCTGCCTCTTTCCATCTCTGCACTCTTGTTTTGCCTTGTGCTTAGTCTGCTTTTCTGAACAATGCCTGAGAGCTGCTGCTTTCCTTTCCCTGTTGCCCAAGTTAACGCTTCCCAAACCTTTTTTACCAGGGCAATGTTTGAAGGGAACTATGGGACTGTCCCTAAGGGAGTTTTAGGTGGTAGAAAATAGAAGAAGAAATGCTGATTTAGAATTAAGTGTAGCTTGAGAAATGTGCTTACATACACATGTCAAGGGATTTGCTGAAGGGGAGGGTTTTGTCTCTGTGACCATTCTAGGCTGGCAAGGCCGATATCCTTGCACTAGGCATGTGTTCCTCAGACTACTTCCTCCATCATGAAGAAGCTCCAACCTGGGGCAGCCCCTGGGTGAACCCTGTGTGGTGAGGAGTGGGGGGCAGGCCTAGTACAAGACATGCAGGGAGATCTATTTTTCAATTACCTAGTTTTATTCTTGAACAGGATCTTGGGAGCCATCTCAGTCTTTGAAGTATTTTTTTTTAAATCTGTTAAAGGAATTCTTTTTTCTCATATCTGATAGGTGGCAGGCATTTAAAGTTCGAAAGAGGCAAAAGATGAAAATTGTGGAGTATGAATAGAGGCTTTCTTTCCTCTCAGGATTTCACAGCAGGCTACTCTGGGCTTCTGAGAGCACATTTGTTTCCAGGGGATCCTTCAGGATACCTGAGGACAATTACTGTTTCTAGTGGAAGTTCCTTCAGTTGTGTGGAAGAGAATGAAAATTCAATTTCATCTAAGGCACGGCTCATTCTTTTGAACTCCCCTCTCTTGATCTTGGGCTGTGGTATTTTCTAGGTGCTTATTTTCACTTTTTCCAATTTGAAGTGAGTACCTGAAAATGAAGACGGCTTCTGTCCAGCTTGATGAATCATGTTTTTCCTTGAATGTTTCATGTTGAAGTGAAATGAATGGCTAAAGAGTAACTTTAGACTTAATCTTCTTCACTGACATTTTTGGATATATGGAAAGAAAATAGGCCCTGGATGATTTCTGACTTTAGCATAGGTTGGTTTTAGAGAATTATCTTCTAGGCTTATTAAGAAATAAGAATTTGGGTCTGTATAAATCAATAAAAGATATTTTCCTCCCATTGAGCTAAGAAAACTTTCAAAAACATCTCAGTGGTCACAACTTTATGTAACCAGGTTGCTGTGAGAAAGAGGTGAAGGGAAGCGGTGTGAAGTGATTGCAAAAGATTAAAAATATTTACTTAGAGGATTTCCCTGTTTTCTAAATTTCAGCTGAGGTTCTTAAAATGCTCAAGTTTCATGCTGTCACTTACTTGCCTGTAGAGTCTGGAGCTCTGTCTAGTGTCTCCTTCCATTTGCCATTTGTGACAATCACCATAACCTGTTCTTGGGCCAGCTCTGAGTAGGCAGCCCAGGTCCTGGAGAACAGCGACACATGGCAGCGACCAGTCCTGTAGTGGGCACAGTGAGATGAGTGTCAGTGCTCATTTCCTCCCTGGCTTATGGGAGACTGGTGTAGCCTAACCTTAGCATTAATACTGTTAGCATTTTTAGTTGCCATTGAACCACTGTGATGTGGGTTATAGTATAGGCCGTGACCCAGCTATTGATTTCATATTCATTTTGTTTAAAACTGAAAAGGATGGACATTCCTATTCTATTTTACAAAAATGAAAACTGAAACCCAGTGAAGTATAGTGGCTTGATTAAGGTCACACAGCTAGGAGCCAGCTGAACCAGAATTTGAGCCCCTGATGTAAACCCTGTTTTTCTCTCCCAGGCATATTATGCTATTCTGTTGTTAAATTACTGGGGAAGTTGTGAAGGTCCACAGTGTTAACTTACTGGAGAATCTGAAGGACGCCCAGGATCACTGGTTTTTTGTTTGTTTGTTTTTGTTTTTTTAATAACACATCAGAATTTTATTGCTTGAAGAATAAATGCAGCATATGCAATCACAAAAATGTCAAAATGAAAAGTCACTAGACTTCAAACATATAATACATTATCAGATGCAGTAAAATATTAACCTGAACGAAAAAGCTATGGAAGAATACCTAAGAGTCCAGTTCTATAATATCTGAATTTTTTATCTTTTAAAAAGAGTATATATAGAGGTAATAAATATACATATACTCAGATACAAATACTTGTTTAGAGAAACTTCAGAATAAGACTTGGGAAATTTAGAAGAGTGTTTTCATTATTGGTGAATTTTTTATTTTGTTTTGTGCAGAGGCAAAAACTAGTTTTATGACAGCAGAATTTACCTTGAGCTAAGCTATTCTACTTCAAAGACTGCCCAAGTTTGAGGTCTGTCATTATTCTTACTCTTTCATTCCAGTTCAGTAATTAATTCTACTTGCTTGTTTAGTCTAGCTGTGTTTATATTATTCAGATATGTAGTTGGGGCTTGTTAAACAATTGCTTCAGTTCTGTTAGTTTCATTGTTGAAAACAATAGATGATGGTTTTGGGGGTAAATGCTTTCATTTGTCCTTGATTTTTGTTCTTAAAGTGGGGGTGGGGAGGAAGCAACATATGGGAAGGGCGAACAGGAAATGTGTGTTTTGCTAGTGCCCACTCTGGACAAGCAGAAGCCTCTTAATAAAGAATCGTGAGCCAGGCATGGTGATGTATGCCTGTAATGTCAGCATTCAGCAGGATGAGGCAGGAGGATCACTGCAAGCCTGGGCTACAAAATGAGCTCAAGACAAGCCTGACCTGCATAATGAGACCCTGTCTCAAGACACACACACACACACACACACACACACACACACACACACACACACACACATGCACACAACTTCTGTAAATTATTATTGCTTGGAAAAAATAATGCTTATTAAGGGGGAATGCAGATGCAGAAATTAGAAGTGTTCTTTTCATTAAAGTTCAGGCACAGCTTTGATTGTGGACCATGGTTGGGTTGGTATTGAGCCTGCTGAATAATTGGAGTGATTCATAGTTCATGCAGTGTGTGCGTGGAAGTCCAGCATTACTACAAATAATGGAGGGGAGGTGGTTTTCCCCTGCTGTTTTGAAACTTGTGAAATGTCACATTATCACTTCCTGTCATGGTGACAAATGAGCTTTAGCACTGATCTCAGTATCCAGCTAAATGCTTTCAAATGGCTGTTGTTCCATTGGTTTTTGAGCTACAAATGCTTTTAAAGCACCATTTGGCCTACCTCACTGTCAAAGAATAATAACAATTATGATAATTTAACTCCAAGGGGTACAAAGCATTATGCCAAGTGTCATGCCATGATTTAAATGTTTAGGGCCAGTGTCAGAAAGGAAGTTGCTTGGTGAGCATTTATAAGAGGCAGGTGGGGAGGGGGCCTGGCATCTATTTTTCCACTGAATTCGGTTTTGGATGTGTATTGGTGATAAGGATCCGGCTGTTTGTTGTAGAGTCCTAAAGTGTCAGGGTACACATTATACTTGAAGAGTAGAATATTTCTTCCTGTAGCTCAGTCTGAGAAATGAGGGAAAAGGCTTGGAGGCCTATAGTTTTGAGTTTTATTAAATAGTTTTAGGATTAAGTCTTCTTTCAGAATTGTTTCTATGCATTCCATTCTAGGATTCCATGTAGTAATGATTACTGTGATATAGTATTGGGTTTTGATTTATTTTTATTTTAATCTTTTATTCATTTGGTACAGGGTCTTGCTATGCAGCTCAGACTCAGAGTGGTCCTCCTGTGTTAGCCTCCCCAGCATCTGGAATGTGAAAGGAATTTTGCCAGCATTCTTTCTCCAGTGTAACTGCTTGGCTTGGGCTCTCTGACTCTCAGAGTTGCAAGATAGCAGAAGAAGGGCTACAAAATCAGCAGAAGTAGGTGGCTCCAGCAGCAGAGTTCAGTTTGGGTTCTCATGACCAGAAGGAACTCGAAGAGGCAGCTTATCAAGGATTCCTGAAATGCTTTCAGTTGGCAAAGCACATCACGGTCACTTGGTTAAAGCTAGTCTTATAAAGTTGAGTAGACAGAAATGGCCAGAGAAGGGCTGGTGGCATCCTGAGTAGATGATTTTGTTGGTTCATCTGGACCACTGACTGGCTCACCATATTTTTACCAGTATTCTTTGAATTCAGGTCTGTGCTGGGGTAGGTGGAGAAATCCTCCAAAGTATTCACTACTAAATGATAAATTCACTGAGTGTATCAGTGCTCAACAGTTCAGCTCAGGAAGCACTTGTGATTCTTGTTGGTTTTCTGAAGGCGTTTTGCCAGCAGTGGAAAGACTTTCCTTAAAGCCACAATAATGCTGGGTGTAGTGCTGCATGCCTGTAACCTCAGCACTCAGGAGACTGAGGCAGAAGGATTCTGAGTTCAGTGCCAATGTGTGCTACAAAGCAGGACTCTCCAGTAGTCAAAGGGAGTGCTTACTTCGGCAGCACATATACTAAAATCAAATAGTCAAAGGGAATGGACTAGAAACCTGGGCTACCTAGAACCACAAAAATAAACTTTTGTGTGCACACTTTTCAGAGTATCTTCACACTATCCATAGGGCAGGTAGCAAGTTCCCCTCACCTAGAAAGACTTGGTTTTTGAAGTCTGAGTGTTTGCTGCATGCTTATCACTAGAACTTTTTT
The DNA here is from genome assembly GCA_004027165.1 of Ctenomys sociabilis. Classification (NCBI taxonomy): domain Eukaryota; kingdom Metazoa; phylum Chordata; class Mammalia; order Rodentia; family Ctenomyidae; genus Ctenomys; species Ctenomys sociabilis. The sequence goes on along the minus strand of PVKA01002280.1, from coordinate 23,272 downwards.
GCTTTGTTGAACAAATTCTTGAAAGTCACCGAGGTTTTTTTTCTTTTTTAATGTGGCTGATGTATTTTTAATTGTACCCCCAGTATTAACCAACATTTCATAATCGAATCACTAGGTAGCTTACAGCTGATTCCAGGGGAGCTCTTGGCAGCCTGCCTGGTGCTCAGCCTTGCTGTGGTTGCATTGGTGTTTCTGTTTTGAGGAGCTAATTTAGCATGGCTTGAGCTGGACATGCTGAGTGCTCAGGTTGGTTGGGTAGAGAGTTCTGTTCTGCGTGTCTCCTGGGGTTTCCTGGAAGGGAGTGAAGGAAGAGTGGGGAGAGTCAGTGAGAAAAGTCAGTTTGGTTTTTGTTTTTCTGCCCACGAAAGCCCATCATGTTAATTTTAGAAAAGTCAGACAGCCAACAAAACCCTTTTGGACCTTTCTTATTGAGCAGTTCTTTTGTGCTGTTACCCCCAGCATTTGCTTTAGTAAAGCTAGACAGAGTATGTATGAACTTGGCCACTCCTTAAAGGGCCCATACTTTGGGAGTCTGGCACTTGCATGGGTTGAAATTCTAGTTCTGGTACTTATTAGGGACCTTGGGCAACTTAGTTATCTCTTTATGTTTCAGTTTCCTCATTTGCAAAGATGATATCTCATGGGATTAAAGGAGGATGAAAGGAGTTTTAATACCACTCGGAAATAGGGCCTCGCACAGGGGAAGGCTTCTAAGTACAGTTGTTCTTGCCACATCTGATATTGACCTGCTCCTGGATCGTTTGCTTGTATTCCCTATAGTAGAGGGAGGAAAAGCTGTGCTGTTATGATAGAATACTTAGGAAATGCAGCTTAAAGGAAGAAACATTTATTTTGGCCTATGGTTTTACTGGTTTAGCCCATGGGTGGCCAGCTCCATTGCTTTTGTAGGCCTGTGGCTATGTAAAAACATCACGGTGTCAGGGAATGGCAGTAGAGAGTTGCTCTGCTTAAATCCTTAGTATACTTAATATTTAAGCAACACAGGAGCTCTAATTATCCACATTTATGTTTTATCTGGGCTTATCTCCTGTTTCTTTTCCTATTCAAACATGAAACATTTATAGTATCTTAGTTACCATAATTTATGACAAAATTAATAGGGGCTGGAATCTGTTCCATTAGAGCTTCCTTGGGATGCCCAAGCTTTGTGGTAGGTAAGTGTGCTGTTATGGATTATCACTGTGGGATTTCACAAATCAGTTCCAGGAATTGTCAGACTGGGAGACCCTTGCCATGTCCAGAATCCTCCTCTGACTCAGCCTCCCCTCTTATCCACCTGACCCCCATTCATCATTGACATTTCCACCTTTGTGAGGCAGGGCCTGGGTGTTTCCCCTCTCCTTACCCAGGCCACCTCATCGTATTCTAGCTGTGCAAGCTACATGTTCATGTGGAAGGTAAGAGCATCCAGGAGTGATTTACTGCCAAGCTTCAGCAGGTTGCTGTTCTGTGACTTTAATGAGGCTCAGGAGTGTTTTTATGAACTTGATTCTCTGAAGGTCTCATCCACAAAATGCTTGTTTTTCCAGAAGGTTGCGGACGAATGGGTGCTTGGGTGTTTGGAAGGTTCATAAGAGAGTGGTTTCTGCTGGTGCCCATTCTTTCTGAGACCTTTCCACCTTTAATGTTCTTTCTCATTTCATCCTTACAGCCCTTCCATGAGCTAAACACCATGACACTCTATTTCTTGGAAAGGGAAACCAAAGCCCAGTGGGATAAGGTGACGGACTTGGGATGTATAGATCTTAGATGATGAGGTACAGGTAGCTGGTCTTCTCCCAGCCTATTTGGCCTTTATGTTTGTATCTGTACAGGATGTGCCCCCAAGCTGTTGGCTAGGTCAAAGGGGTATGAGAGTCTATTTTCAAAGGCAAGGATCTCCTGCCACCTAGCCCTGGCTAGTGCCTCCTGGCTAGACAGATGCAGTGGCCACCCAGAGGACCACCTGGGCTTCAGCTTTTTCTATTCTCATAGAAATGGAGGATTATTTTCTTTAAAATTCTTTGTGTGATTCCCAAGATCACAGGCATCATGTCTGCTTGGCTGCATGAAGAATCACCTTCAGAATCACTTGTCCTCAAATACCTTTTTTTTTTGCCTCACTGTTCTCATTGCCATCTGTCCCTTCCCTTCAAAGCCTTTTTTTTTGAGGCTTCTACTTCACTCATTTGCTCTCATTTTTGTTCACCATTGCATGTAGTTTCTTACAGTCCTGGGAACCTTTTCCTTCCTGTCTGCCACGCTGATCTTGGTGTATTAGTCAGGGTTCATCCAGAGAAAGGGAACCAGTAGGAAATGTCTACTTCACAGAGTCTCCTTGACTATGATGTTAGGTCCTGGGGTTGCTGAGTTGATAATCCTGTGAATGCAACTAACCCACCTTAACTGTGCCTAGGACATTTACTTTAGCCTATAGTTGTGCAAAATCATCTAACAAATCTATTTTATAATGAACTGTTGAATATTATGTATAACTTACTAAGTACTATACTGACAGATGCAAACAACAGTTATATGACAGTGTGCTCTCAAAATCAAGATCATTAATTCCTGTCTTACATCAGGAACCATCTATATAGATATATGTATATAATTAAGGAGGCTCATAGGTTCCAAGCTGAACAGTTAGCAAGCTGGAGACTTAGGAGAGCTGATGATGGTGTTCCAGTCTGAGTTGGAAGGCTTGACAACCAGGATAGAGGGTGGGGTAAATTCCAAATGTCAGCAGACCTAAATTCCAGGAAGAGCCAATGTTTCTGTTTGATTCTGAAGGCCAGAAAAAGCCCGTGTCCCACCTCAGTCAGATAGACCAAGTTCCCTCTTACTCAGTCTTCTTGATCTATTCAAGCTGAATGGATAAAACCCAGTCACATTAGGGATGGAAATCTGCTGCAGTCAGTCTAACAATTCAGATGTGAATCTCATCTGGAAACTTTCCTAGACACACCCAGAGTAGTGTTTGGATGAGTCTCTGGGCATCCCTGGCCTGTCAAGTTGAGGCATGAAACTGACAGTATCAGGAGGCACCTTTTAAAGCCCTACCACTTGCTTCAGAGTTTTCCTTGATTGCACCAATTGCACTTGAGTCAGCTTGACTGAGTTGTTCTAGTTGACTCTGAGCGAGCTCAACTTTAGTGATACCTGTCCCTTCTCTATTTAATTACCTGCTCTGAATAGTTCTTACCTTCCCTACTGGGTTTGAAGAGCAGATACCATCATTTTTACCACTTTGGTCTTTCATGTGATAGTTGCTAAGTTCTTTGATAAAATGTGGGCTCTTAGTCATGTATCATAAGAGATGAAGTGAAGGCTGCTGAATTTAGCTGCTGGGTTTATAGACTAAAGTGATGGGCTTGCAGAACCTGACGGGCTTGCTTCCTATAGCTACCAAAAGGTGGGGTGGCTATTATGTGGTGTGTTTTAGGTTTCCAAATGTTGAGATGCTTGAAATTTTCATCACATACTCTAAATTATTGTAAGTTCCCTGGTATAATGGGGAGAGCAGTGAACTCTTAAGGAGCCATCTAACCTAGAGCAACTTGTCTTCTCTGCCTCAAATTCCTATGTTAATGGAGGGCGTTTGTCCTTCCCCACCTGGGTCACAGGTTTTATGAGGCTGGAATAAGATGATGATAATAAAACCTAACTTTATGTGGCAAGTACTGTTCTAAAAACACTCTCTGTATGTCATATCATTTAATTTTATAGCTCTCTGATGTATGTATTTTCCCATTTTGCAGATGAGGTCCAGAGAAATTGAACACCTTGCTCAAGGCTACAAAGCCATAGACTAGTAGGGCTGGGATTCAAACCCAGGAAGTCTGAGCCATTCCACAGTGCACTGCAAGGTGGTGTGAAGATGTGTTGGAGGCTGGGAGAGCAGTGTTGCTGTGTAGAGAGCTGCTGGAGCAGGTCCTTGAGATGACTTATGCGTGACCGCTGTCCCCTGGGGCATCTGCTGAGAGTGGGAATGTGTGGTCTCTTGACTTGTCACAGCCCCTGCTCACCAGAGTGACAGTTGGATTTGGTGAAGACAGCTTGGGACTCTGCTCCTGTGTGTCTTTGCCCTGAGAGTCTGTCCTTACCTCTGCTTCTCACTTTTGTGGCCTCTGCCACAGTGGTGATTTCATGATGGTTGATGTGGGTCTCTTTAGTGGAATGCAGGCCCTGTTACTTCGTTTATTGCTGTGTCTTTGGTGTCCAGGCTGCTGTTTGTTCTTGCCAAAGAGTCCTTACCTGGAAAAAGAACATATGAGGGCTTATGTCAGAGGGTTTTTTTATGTTATTGTGGTAAAATATAAAACTTCCCATTTTAATCTTTATGCAGTGATCTTTGTGAAATACATAAATATAAGATAAAATTTACAATCTTAACCACTATTTAACCATTTCTAAGTGACCAGTTCCGTGGCATTAAATACATTCAGTTTGTCGTGTGATCATTCACCTCCAGAATGTTTTTATCTCCTCAGATGGAGATTTTGTTTTGTGAAGCACCCCTCATGTCTTTGTCTCCCCACCACCAACAGGAGAACGGTGACTATCTGTCATCATGAAGCTGCCTGTTCTAGGTCTCTTGAAGAAGGGAGTCCATAGAGGAGAGCGGTAGCTCAGGTCATGCTTTTGTTTGTGAGCAACTTGGTTTGCACACAGAAGCACTTGACAACACTTTGGGTGATGAGCATGATCATGGCCATCTTTTCCATAATCATGGAATAAACTAAGTTTGTGAATCAAGGTACCACTGTATTTATCCTATGTCTAATTTATTTATTTATTTATTTATTTTTTTTTTTGTCTTTTTGAGACAGGGTCTCACTATGCAGTTCAGGCTGGCCTTGAGCCCACTTTGTAGCTCAGGCTGGTCTCGAACTCACAACAATCCACCTGCCTCAGCCTCCCGAGTGCTGGGATTACAGGCATGCGCCACCACGCCCGGCTATGTCTAATTTATTTCATGTAGCATAAACTGTAAATTTTTATCTAGGCTGACCAAATAGCTCAGTGGATTAAAGTGCCTGCAAGCAGGTGCAGGGGCCAGGGGTTTGATTCTTGGACCTGCTGTGCTGGCCCTGCCCTTGGGGTGTGCTGAGCTGGCAATTGAGACTGGGCAGGGTGGCCTGTAATCCCAGCTCTTGGGACGCTGTAAACAGGTAGATCACTATGAGTCTGATCTAGGGGTGTAGAACCTTCACTAATAACAAAAACAACAAATTATTTCTTAGCTTGTGTCAAAATTGCTTTCCTTTTTAAGGCTGAATAAGATTCTACTATATGGAAAGATCACTTATGTATACATTCATCTGTCAGTGGACATTTGGACCATTTCTACCTTTTGTGGTTAATTATTGCTGCTATGAACATTGGTATTCTATTATCTGTTTGAATTTCTTATAATTCTTTTGGTATACACCTAGAATTGGAATTGGTGAAAGATCAAAGAGTTATTTTGAAAATTAAATAGCCTAGTATTTTCAGAGCTCTTAGGGAAGTTCCCAGCACCTAATAAGTGCTACACATAAGTATTTCCTAAATGAAAGTAAACACTAGGTGTCTTCATTTAACACATCCTCTAAAATATGTTCATTTAATATTTAAGAAGGTGTATGGCACAGTAACATCTGAAAAAGGAAGCTAGGAGTCATTGTTGCTTTGACCAGGTCTGAGTTGCCACAGACAGTTCGTAGTGCCACCACCTGTGACAGACCCTGCCATCCTTAGCCTGGAGGTGTCTGGAAGCAGCCCAGTTGTGGGGGCGTAAGGAGTCCCGTGGGTCTGGTTTCCAGTGCTTTGGCTGATCCCCTCTGGTCCTTAATTTCGAGGCTGGTTTCCATCCCTTCACTGGTCTTTACAGGTCCCCTAGCGTTACCTGGGGCCCTGGCCATGTGGACAAAATTAAATTGGGATTACCTAATTCATTTTCTGTCCTTGGAGACTAGGGCCTTTAAAATTTTATTTTTAATTGACATGTAGTTGTACATGTTTTAGGGTAAAAGTTTTGTTTTGCTTTTTGGAGATAGGGTCTTACTACTTAGCCCAACCTGGCTTTGAATTTGCCATCTTGAGCAACTGGATTATGGCATATACCACATGTGGCTCCAGTATGATATTTTATTATGTATATATTGTATAATAATTTAATTAGGTTTAGCATCTGTCACCTCATTTATCATTTCTTGGTGGTGAGAATATTCAGCATTCTTTTATAACTATTTTGAAATATACAATATTATTTGTAGCTACCTTAATGTGCTATAGATCACCAGAATTTATGCCTCCAATCTAATTGTAACTTTCATATGCATTGACCACAATATCCATCTTCCCACCCCTTCTCTAGTCCCTGGAAACTGCTGTTCTATCCTCTGAGATCAGCTTTTCTATATTCTGCACATGGTATTTGTCTCTGCGTCTGGCATGTTCCACTTATCATAATGTCCTTCAGCTTCATCTGTGCTGCTGCTGCAGATGATAGGATATTGCCTTTTGCACTGGATGTTCCATTTTGTGTGTGTCACATTTTCTTATGTTTGTCCATTACTACACACTTAGGTTGTTGCCATATCTTGGCTATTGTGAGTGCTGCTGCAATAAAGTTTGGAGAGTTTATTAAGGACATATTAACATTCCTGAAATATTTTTAATTAAAGTTTATCTGAAACAATGCTATATGGTATTCAAACTAATCAAGCAGCAGGAGAGATTTGCTAAATGCAAGCAGTCTTGTGGAGTTAATAATGGGCACAGCACTTGGACAAAGTTTTTATACATATATTTTTAGCTTAGGAATTTTCTTCTGGTTCCAAAGTATTTTCTTGTTTCATTGTATACCTGTTCTGGGAAAGATTTTTTTTCTCTTTAATATGCACTTGAAAACAGTTGAGGTACAAAAACATTCACACTTTCCTTATACTCTTAAAAAAAAAAAAAAAAAACCAAACCAGAAGTATCCAGCGTGATGATTTGATAATGGAAATGCCAGTACCCTGTGGTTGGAAGGAGGCTTATGGGATCGTACACACAGGAAAAGATGTACCTGTGTCCCCTTTGGGAACAAGTGTCTGTTCAACTAAGGAAGCCACATTTTGATGAAAGTGTTTTAACAGTGTTGGAAAATGCTTAAAAAATGAATCTCATGATTTTATAATGAAGTCTGTAAGGCTTTGAGAATAAAATGCTCAATGTCTAGAACTTCTCTAGACTATAAAACCCACTGTCAGATATTGCATGGTTTCTCTTATATGAGAAACTCGAATTACAAATAAAGAGAAACATAAAAGATTATAGGAAGTAGGGAGATAGATCTTTCTCAAATGGGAACGGAGCCAAGAGATGGAGGGTTGAGAAAAGGAGGGGAGGGAATGAAAAAGGAAATTAAGACATGTGTACCAACTCCACACAAGGAATGTAAACATTATGTACTGCAAACATGTACTAAAGATTACCCCAGTGATGCAGTGAATGTGCATCTGGTATTCGTACTTAGTACACAAAGGTAATAGTAAGTCATAGTGTGACCTTGTTAAGATTTTCTTAGATGAAAATTCAATCCAACTTACCAAGTTAGAGAAAAAGTACAAATAACTTACTATGCTGGGAATGGCCTTTCAGTGTTTGTATGGACATGACTGATGGGTCCAGGGGCACTCACTTGAAAGACTAATGGAGCTTCGAGTAGAGGAAAACTACATATTCGGTGGGTTCAACTATTTGGGCATATTTTATGTATATATACACACACAACTCGATTGGATGTAAATGATCCACTAGGTGTAAGGCATGAGCCCAAATCTGTATCAGATTGGGCGGCTGGATGTAGGAGGCTACCAGTGACTGTGTCACCAGTGATATGTTGTGTCCTCTCTTTTAAAAATGAAAATTCTGCTCTGTGGACATAGCTCAGTGGTATCAGGGTCCGCCTATCTTGGACCTGGGTTTGATCCCTGGTACCACAGGCTGTGCCAGCCACACTCCAGGCAAGAGCAGGGGTGGTGGCACATGAGTGTAATCCCAGTGCTGGGGAGGCTGAAACAAGAGGATCGCTATGAGTCTGAACTGTGGAGGAGACCCTGTGCAGAATACATAAAATAAAAAACAGCCTTATTTTGTTAGGTCTTTTTTTTTTTTTTTTAAGTGAGGTTAAAATCATATAATACACCATCTTTAAGTGTTCACTTCAGTGTTGTTTGGCACAGTCACAGTATGGCACAATTACTCCTTGTATCTAGTTCCTGAATCACCCACAAAGGAGAAGAATCTGTACAGATTTTTGTTTTCCGCTAGTCTCTGGCAACTGCCAGTCTGCTTTTTTGCTGTATGGATTTGCCTGCCAGGATATTTCATATAAATGGATACTGTTTGCCTCTAGTTTTGCTTTACCATATTATTTTAGGTTAATCTACTTGTATATGTGGGAACTTTGTTTTTATGGCTAATAATCTCCTGAGTGGTTGTATATTACATTTTATCTGCATTCCTCAGCTGATAGACATTTGAATTGTTTCCACCTTCTAGCTATTATGTCCTGCTGTGAACATTCATGGAAAAGTATTCAGGTACCTGTTTTCAGTTTTTTTGGGTATATACTTATTTGTGGAAGAGATGGTATTTTTGTTGTTGTTGTTCAACTTTTTAAAAGTTTTTTACAGCAGGGGCATCATTTCACATTTGCATCAGCACTCTATATCTGTGGTTCCAGTTTTTCCACATCCTTGCTGGTGTTTTTGTTTTTATTTTTATTTTTATTGTAGTTACCCTAGAGGATACCAAATGATATGTCCTTGAGATTTTGATCTGTATTATAGGGCCTCTTTTAATTAAGCAATATCAACTCACATTTCTATTGAGACAGTAGACTTCCTGGGAGGCATGGTTTTTAAGCTGAGCTTTGTGTGATACAGAGCAAGGTAATTTGCCTGCCCTCTGTGGCGTCCTGGTGCATTTGCACTGATGTTTAGTTCTCACACCTCCTTGTCTTTTCCATTAGGAAAGAGCTAGGGAGACTGAATTATGGACTTGGCATTCCATAAGGAATAAGTAGCAGTATTGGGGTTCAGTTCAGTTCAGGGCTACTTATTTGACTCTGAGGTTCTTGAACTTTCCCCAGGGAGTTTGGACTTTGGGAATAGAAAAAAGAAGGTAAATGTGATGTCTCTTTCTTAATACTTTAGTCAAAGGTGAAGACTAAGGATTTTTGTGGAAAAGGACCCTTAGGGTTAATTGTGCGAGCACTGGGGGCTGTGGGTAGCTGCCAACAGGTCCTCATGGCTGGGGGCATCTCTGTGTCCTAAGCTGGTGCTCATGGAGCTGCAGGGTCTTTTCTTTTTTTTTTTTTTTTTTTTTTTTTTTTTTTTTTGAGACAGGGTCTCGCTATGCAGTTCAGGCTGGCTTTAAGCTCACTTTGTAGCTCAGGCTGGTCTCGAACTCACAACAATCCTCCTGCCTCAGCCTCCCGAGTGCTGGGATTACAGGCATGCGCCACCACGCCCGGCTTACAGGGTCTTTTCTTGTCTGATGACTTTTTGAAGAGGATGCTTTGTAATTACAGTGAATGCAGATTACGAGGAAGCAGACAGGGAAAGCCCCAGCTGTAGTGAGTTGTTAAGAATACTTTCTGTTATGTTTTCGGTAAATATTTGCTGGACTGAATTGAAGGTAAGTTCTTGAAAAAAACAAATATCAGACTGAATCTTGTTTTAAAAGCATGGGAACTTGATATTTAAAAATGTCCTCTGGTGAATCTTGTCACAACAGACTTTCGATGTGTCTCTTAGATAAATCTGGTTTTCACAGTTTGTTTAGAGTAGGGTCCACCCCATTCCAAATATTACTTGAAAAGGTCATTGATACTATAACCAAATTATCTTACTAGAGAAATCAGTTCATATATTCTAACAATGTGTATTAAATTATCTTAGCGACTGGACACTGAGGATGAAAAGATAAGTGAGGTCTGGAGATTACAGTCTAGGAGAGGAGTAGATAAACTGTGAAGGAAGCATCCTGTAGGTACAGTGGGGTACATGCTGGGGGCTTATGGTGGGGCTGACAGTGCTGGGGATGCTCAGAGAAAGGCTTATGGAGGCACTGGGAAAAAAGGAAGGAGAGTGAAAGAATTCTCAGGACAGAAAAACCTCAGAGGAGTCCAGACTAGGCCTAGAGGAATTTGAAAAGCAAGGAGGAGAGGAGAAAGCATTTCAGGTATGGGGAGTGGTGCTTGATGAGGACCAGTGAAAGGAACGCACAACTGAGTTGGCAATAAGTTGTTGGGTTTACTGACCTCTGGGCTTGGGGTGGCAGGCAGAGGCACAGGGGGTGAACAGAAGAGATCCTTAGATACCCAGCAGAGGAAACTGGCAGAGAAGCTGGAATATTTATATTTATGGTAGTGTTCACCACCTACCAACTGACCAGGAACTAGAAGTGCTTGTCACTATTCTAAAAATGGGCCACCCTGGCACCACATGCTGTGCTGGCCCTGCCCCCGGGGTGTGCTGAGCTGGTGACCAACATGATTTATGCCTGTAATCCCAGCTCTGGAGAGGCTGAAAACAGGAGGATCACTATGGGTCTGAGATGCTTGGTGAGACCCTGTACCAAATACATAAAAAAATAAAAGCAGACCAAACTCAAAGGTCAAGCTTCCCTAGAGCAGAGGCATCTCTTCGCCCTGGCACAAGCACTTCCCATCTCTAGCCATGCAGGGTTTACTTCCTTTTCACATAGGGAAAAAAAGAGACCCTGATATAATGTCAGCTGACTGGATTGCACCCGGACAGCTGCCAGACTCCTGCCTGGGACTCATCCTGTCCTATTTACCTAGGTATAGAATAGTAAAGGACAATTTTAACAATTTTATTTTGACATAAGTCTCACTAAGGTGGCTAGCCTGCCTTAAACTTATGATCTTCCTAACTCATTGTGTAGCTTCTTCAGTAGCTGTTATTTATAGGCACATGCCACTGCACTCAGTATTTTAGCTTTCCGTGAAGTCCTAGGCAAAGCACTTATAGGCAGGGATTGTGACACTGATCAACTTGGGTTGATCAGTAGTGGTTGGCTGTCCCTTGGGGCATCCTCCCATAAAGAGGAAAAAGGGCCTGTTAAAAATATTCTTCTAGGAATAAAGAAGGGGTCCTTGCTTCTCTCTGGCTGTCTGATTCTGGAGAAACCACTGTATCTCTGATGACTCTTCTTTGGAGACTGCCCCTTGCAGTTGAGTGTTTCTGTGGCCCTGTCATGCAAACTGGATGGATTACTGAGGAGAGAACTTCCCGGCTCATGAGATTCCCCTGTCTGCAGAGACAGCAGTCTTGAAATCTACAGACAAAAAAGTTGAGTGAGATGGAATGCAGCTGTTGGTGTAATGAGCATGGAGAGAAAATAGAATTTGTTGAGGACTGAAAATTAAGCTGAAATATGCACTGCCTATAGGGTCATTGCTACTCAGCTGCCTGTGAAAAATGGTTAAAAAATACCTTGCCTAAGAAGCTCCTGTGTTGTTGGGCAGAGCTCCTCCTGTGCTGTAGGACAGTGCCACTTGGAGTGGGTACTGGGGAGTAGGACCAGCAGAGCCTAAAGCTTGTGAGAAATCCAGATTCATGGCCCCTCCTTGCAGAATCTAGCAAGTGGGGCAGAACTGAGGAATCCATTTCAACGTATTCAACGTACCTTCGAAGGGGGTTCTTGTACATGGTAAAGTTAGACAACACTGTTCCAGAGGTCCAGAATTTGATATCTCTGGCATCATTTACATTATGTAGAAAAAGTTGCTTTTTTTTTTAAAAGAAAAACAAGTCCAGAGAGGGTACATGGCTTCCCAGGAAGGCTGGTAGTTGTGGGCTTTCTCAGCAGGCTCCTATCTTTTTCAGCTGTAGCTCAGGCTATTAATATTCCTCCTGTGGTTCTTGACTAGCAAGAAACAGCAGCACAGAAGAACTTGTTTGAAATGCAGATTCATGAGTTCAGCTCAGCCCTAGGAGCAGTCCTCCGAGGTGGTGCCCAGCACTGTCCTGGCTGCCCTCCCAGAGGTCTGCAAACTCTGGCATGCACCGGAATCCCAGCCTGGGCTCCTAGGTCTTGCTGGGATCTTCACCAGCAAGACCCTCATTTTCAGGGGTGCTTTGCTGCAACCTTTTAAAAATTAGGGTTTATGTTCAGAGTATGCCTTTGGCATAGATTTGTTTTCACTGTAGCAGCAGCCACAGAACTTGTTGATTCTAGCATGACTGACTGTCCCAGGTTGACAGAACCTGGGCCTTTCAGAACTGAACCAGGAGTGTCCTAAGTAAACTGGAACAGTTGGTCATGCTAGCTGGTCTCAGGGTTACAAAATTAAAAACAACAACAACAAAAACCCAAAGTTGTACCCTATTGAGTTGCTGTGATTTGACAAGCATTTTCTTGATTGCACTGAGCGGAGGAGGCCAAGGTAGTAATAAAAAAGGCCATTTTCATTAGGCATGTGGGAATGTGTGGCTGTCATGCCCTCAAACCCATTGTCCTTTCTCTCACTTCATGTGAAATCTGGCAGTGCAGGAGGAGATGGGGTGGCCCAGCATTCAGTTTTGCTCCTTTTGTGCATTAAGTGATTACTGCACAGTCCGGGGTGGAGAGGCTCCCAGACCAGCGAGGTGCTCAGTGGGGCCGCGGCAGCAGTGGTATTGTATAAGCCAGAGACCAACTGTGCAGGCTCAGACCTGAGGCAGGGAGGGGTCCGAAAGAGGAAGGGCTGTATTTAGTAATAAAATGATTTCCATTAGGAGCTAAAGCTTGGAAGTTGTTCCAGCTTTTGCTTTTCTTTCTCTACTGCTCTGCTGGGTAGTGCAGCGCCTGTCAGCAGAGAAGTATGCTCCTGGTAATTCTCTCACTTTTTTTTTTCTGCGCTTTTTAGTACATTGAAAGAACAAATAAGTAATACTAATTTTCCTGTTTTATAGATTGTGGTTCTAGAGTGAAAGCAAACCAGACTCCCAGGGAGAAAGGGGGTGGTAGTGTAGCGTGTAGAATTATGTAATCCAAACTTCTAGAATTTCACATATGATGTCCTGTGGATCTGCTTCTCATGATGCACTTAGAGATTGTCGAGATTTGTTCCTGACCCATTAATGAGGCTGAAAGTGCCACCCAAGGCTTGAGGAGACTGACTTTACAGATGCTTATGATGTTGGATCTTTCTGGAACAGCCTTGAAGTCGAGAGAGCTTAGGATGCATGGGTTCATCATTTTTATGTGATTTTGAGCTCTGTAGAGAACATTTGTAGGAACTTACTATCATCTTCTGCCTTTCCTTAAGACTTTGATCATACTCGTACTCACCCATGTTCCATTTCTGTCCCACCACTGGGACCAGTACACATAAACATGTCTTGGCAAAAACCAAGTGAAGGATATTTTTGAAATATGCTGCCAATTACAGAGAGATTCAGATTATAATAGCCTAGGGCTCATATGTCTCACAGTAAATTGGCAACTGAAAATACATATTTAATGGTATATAATGGATCCCGCAACAGTATGTTGCTCTCAAAAATGTTGTATGTGTGCTTTTGTGTAGAACATGTTTGTAGCTAAAAGGTATTACAGACTTGATTCTTCATGTTGCCTTTGTCTTGATTTTGGTACTTCAGTGGTTTGTAGACAATAGTATATACCAGTTGCTAAATATATTTCTGTGTCCCAGTCATGGACCTGTGACTTAGCAAGTCTGGGGTAGGACCTGAGAATGTACATTGCCAACAGTTTCTCAAGTCATTGCTGATGCTGCAGGTCCAGGAACCACATTTTGGGAACTGTTACCCTACCTGGGATTATATTAAGCCTCTTGAGGACAGAGACTACCTTCTTTACCTTTGTTTTCCACTTACCACATTAAATGAGCATTTGACACACTGGAGACGTTAAATGCAGTAGGCTGGTTTTGGAGCTCTTTGTGTTTTATTTTTGTTTTTGTTTTTCTGAGTCTCTCTAACTCAGGCTTGCTTTGAACTCACTGTGTAGTCCAGGCTGGCCTCAGATTTATGGCTATTTTCCTTTCTCAGCTTCCTGAGTGCATGTTTTTGAAGTAAATCTTGAAACTGTCTTTTGCTTCTCAAGTGAGTGATTCCAGTTTGGATTAGTAGAATCAACCCTATGTCCTGGCAAAACTGCTTTTTAAGCTCTGGTCTGGGCTTCCTTGCACATTGAGAAATAAACATCCTAATTCCCATGTATTCATTTGGAGTTGTAAAGTTCTAAGATTGGGGAGCACCTAGGCACTTACTGTTGGCTATAGAGTAAATGATAGAGACCATTTTGCACCTTAGGCAGAAAGTGGCTCTGTAGACAGATTTCCCCTCATATTGCTTATAAAGTCTGGCACAAAACAGTATCCATGTCTTCCATGGAGTAGCACCAGTTATCCCATGTCCTGTACCCAAGAACTTTGGTCTCAGGATCACAGAGGTGTATGACATGATTAATATGAGATTTTGTGGTAGACTTTAAAGTTTTCTTAAATTTGTTTGGCAATCCATTTTTAATCTTCTCTCAGGAAAACATTGGTCCACTTATTAGGCAAGTCAACACGGTTCAGTGTCTGAATCCATGCTGAGGAATATAAAGAGGTCTGCGGTGGTGATCTGTCAGTTCTGTGAGGACAGGTAAAAGTGTTTTGGTTTTTGTTTTCTTGCCACTGTCTTCTTAGGGCCAGGCATAGGTCCTGGACTTGGTAGGTCCTCAGGACATACTTGATAAGGAAAGAACAGAAGTTCTGTTTGATGGGAAGAGGCTGCAGAGCTGCTGACCTAAGAGTAAGTGATGACTTGGGAGTAAAGCAGTGTAGTCTAGCTATAAGGTTCAACTCCACAGACACTTTTGGATGATTAGCCAGGGACCCTCATGGATGGTGAGGGGATTGGGAGAGGAAATAACTGTGTTGCCTGCAAGGAGCTGAGACAAGCCCACAGGGCTGCCAGAGAGTGTCCCGGGGCAGCAGGTCAGGCCCTTGACCATTCAAGGGCCAGGATCTGGGGGAGAGCTTTTGGTACCCAGGGTGGGTATGATGAAGAGAACAAAGGCACAGATTGGAGACAGGTATAAATGGTAGGCAGGTGCACTCCCAAGTGCCGTGCCTGAGAAGGTCAGCACATATTGTGGCAACCAGAAGAGACCCTGATTGGTAACTTTGTTCAAAAGGGGAAACTGAGGCTCAGAGCAGAAAAGTGACTGTTCAGAATTAAACATGTTTGTATTAGAGCCTGAACTAAAACCTATATCTGGGCTCTCTCTCCGGAAGTTGCCGCTAGAGGTAGCGTGGTGGCTGGCGTTGTCTTTGTCGGGCTCCGCCATGGCTTACCGGGGTCAGGGCCAGAAAGTGCAGAAGGTGATGGTGCAGCCCATCAGCCTCATCTTCAGATATTTGCAGAATAGATCACGGATCCAGGTGTGGCTGTATGAACAAGTGAATATGCGGATAGAGGGCTGTATTATTGGTTTTGATGAGTACATGAATCTTGTATTAGATGATGCAGAAGAAATTCATTCTAAAACAAAGTCAAGAAAACTGGGTCGGATCATGCTGAAAGGAGATAACATTACTCTGCTACAAAGTGTCTCCAACTAGAAATGATCAATGAATTCAAACAGCAGGGAAGTGAGGCAATGGCAATTATAATATGTAAAAAAGGCAGTTGTTTAAGTGGTTTGCCCTGGGAGTGTTTGTAAAACATTTGTTCATATTGTTTTGACTACCCTTAATGTTTTTACTGAAGGCCAATAAATGTAGAGTTTTTATTAAAAATAAAATAAAATAAAATAAAACCTATATCCTTAGGCCTTTTTAAATCTCACTACATCTATGGGCTTCCAAATGTTTGAAGCAACTCGGGGCCTCCTGTATGTGCAAGGGGGCAACAGGTATCTGCATGTGCCTTCCCACTCAGCTTCAGTCTGGGGAGGCTTTGAACAAGCTGTCAGTTGTCACAGCATCTATTATGGGCTTCACTGAGGGGGCAGCTATCCAGCCATGAGCTCCCTTGTTGAGGTGATGCCAGCATTGCTGGTGTCCTCTACACTCCTACCCTTCCATTGCTGTGGGTTTCTGTCTTATTCCCATGCTGGTCCTTTAGCCCTTTGCCGAGTTCCTGCCAGGATCAGTGTGAGTTGAAACTTCTGCAGCTGGCACTTGAACACGCTTGCCCAGCTCAGATGGAGGTCTGAATTGGAGGAGGCTTCTGTAACTTTATTATATAAACCTGACACTGCTTAAGGGCCACATTAACCCTAATTAGAAACCAACTGCCTTTGGAGGCCTGCCTGTGGGCCCTTTGAAGTTTGTTAAATATCTTTCCCCTTATGAGCCTTCCTAAGGAATATCTTGATCACCCAAAAGAGTTAGTGCAGCTTTGGAAGGTGCCTGCAAAGTTTGACCACTGGATGTTGCTGTGGTGTTCTATCACATGATTTTTCTAGTGATCCATTTTTATTATAACATAAAAATATCAGTGTGGGAAAGTTAATAAATGACCTTTAGCTACAGTTTGTGAAGGCCTAAGTCAACTAAAACCCTACTCTGTATTTAGTAATAATAGTTAACTCATGATGACCCTGTGAAGGAGATATTCCAGTGTCCTAGTACCCTGTTTTACAGATGAGGAATCCTGTCCTCAGCCACAACTCAGCAGGATTCAAAACAGCAGGAAACAAAGGGCAGAGCAGGAGTTAGCTGTGTGTTGTGCTGGACTTCACGGGCAGAAGAGTTGCTGCCTCTTGACTTCCTGCTGTCTTCTCTTCCTCCTCCTGCTTCTTTGACTTGTGCTCATGGAAAAATGTGCTGCAGTTGGGAGATGATTTGTTAATCTTCACAATAGTGATTGCCCTTTGTTTTTCTTGAGTACAGTGGTGGCTCCTGCAATAACACTTCTGTCCACCATAGAGCTTAAGGGAAAAATAGTCACTTGTGAAAAAGTATTCTCCACTGAGTGATAGCAGTTGCATCTTGTCCCTTTCCTTACTTCTGATGCCTAGATTATTTCCTCCCTGTCAGTATGTAGGACAGCAAGCCTGAGAATAGAAAAAAAGGCATCATAGGATCTGTTAGCTGAAATCTTGGGCCCCTATTGACAAGTAGACTTCTGTTTTCTTCCTTTGGCCAGCTGTGACTTGACTGCATAACTTCAGTATCATAATCACATGACATTTTAAAGAGAAAACCCAAACCTTACCTTTAAGAAGAATAACTTTGATTTGCCTGTGTCTGGGTTTACTTAACTGTTAAATAGCTGATAATACCACATGCCCATTGCCATTCCTTATTGCTCATGGCACCGACATCAAACCAGATGAAGCAGTAATCTGGCATGCTGCTGCTGTAAAAATAAGTGACCAAGGATGGAGAAGCAAAGCTCAGGTGGCAGATTTTAATGCTACAAATGGGGCTGTGAGATGGAAGTTTAATCTTTTGAAATCTGATCCCATTTGTTCAGTCTTGGACAGAACTTGGGAAATCAATAAACTGAGTTAATTGTGTGCTCTTTTTTTCCAATTGGGGTAGCAGCTCTGTAGGCTTTGGACAAAAGCTAAACTTGCTGACTCTTTAAGCTAAAATAGCATTTGAGATGCCTGGAAGATAAGAAGAGCTGCCTGAATTACTTTCAGGGGAACAATCAAAGCTAGAGAGGGGAGTGGGTAAGAGGGGCTATTAGGAAATTCTCCCTGATGGAATCTGCCCAGTACAAGACCTCTGCTCTAATTACAGTCTTTAAGGTCCTCCATGTACCCTTCTTTGGGTAGTTGATGCTTTTCTTGGGTGCTCTTTAATCTACAAATATGAATAGCAGTGCACTGTCTGAGCCAGATAATTACAAGGCTACACTTGATATTCAGACATAAAGGAAATAGCAGCTCTCTGACTTGAATAATTAAACCAAATCAGAGCAGCATTTCTTGACCCAATACATGAGACTTTTCCCCCCTCTTATGATTAGCTGTCCTTCATTCTTAACACACATGTAAAATGTAGTTATGCGCCTCCCGATCACAGTGAGGCCTGCAGTAAAGTTGGTAGAAATGAGCTCATCAGCACCACGGAAGGCAGCACTGAGTCCTTTAAGGCAACTAAGGGGAGGCTCATAGTTGTATGTCACAACAGCCCTTGGGACCACTTTAGAATGGAAAGCTTCCCAAGAGCAGGATGTCAGTTTTGTCACTGCTCTACAGCCAGTGCTGTCTACCAAGGTGTGGAGCAGACACTCCACATAGAGAATGGGTAGGGAGCTTCAGAAAGTGCCTCCTTCCACTGGTGGTGTATGTGTGGTGGGGAAGGGCAGGTAGTCTGAGATGTTGTTGAAACTGATCTGGAGAAACAACTATGAATTCCTGATAATGAAAAAATGTTCATCATTAAAAAAAAATTAAATTTTAATGTGGGTGATAGGCTTGGGTGTTTGTGATCTGGTTATTTTGTTTTGTTAATAAATGTTCTGTTGTAATAAGTGAGACAGTTTGTTTTAGCACTGTAGTGAAAGTAGAAAGCCATTACATTGGGTATTATGCTGCTGGAAATTAGTTCACTTTCATGTCATGGAGTTATTCTCATGAATCATTAATTATAATTGATCAAACAGTTATAGAGCTCCTACTGTGTGCCAGATTAGAAGTGTTTGGTTCAGCAGGAATGACTGATAAAGTGGAGGTGTGTACACATTGGTAGAGGCAGGGGAGGTGGGGCTGGTATCAAAAGAAGGGCCTGCATTGGCCTGGGAAGACAGGGTAGAGTTCTTTGCAGAAATACCCAGTGATTGCACAAGACATTGCCAGTGGTGTTTAGCTGGTGAAGGTGCCATGGAGCGTGAGCCAGGGAGCCCGTGGGGCCACCTTGACCTATTTCCTTGGAGCACTGTTTGATGGGTGTGGTGGATGGATGGCTCTGCAGGGTCCTTGCTTTTACCTTTTAGTGTTGCTGCTTTGCTTACTACGTTCAGTTGTTATTTTTGTTGCTGTGTATAGAAGACTCAATAACTGATCCTTATATTTTTCTCAAAATGAGGCTTTTAGTCTTGAACACCTATGATAAAGTTGCTTCAGGTATTTATCCCAGGTCTCTCTGGAGCAGAAAGAACTTCACCTCTTTTATTATGCTTTCTCTTCCTAAATGTTTATGGGGTTTGCTTTTCAATACCACTCCTCTTTTGCACTATCGCTTCCTTGGACAGGCCTTTGTGACCAGTCTTATCTAAATACTACCTTGGCTCTTCCCACTGAGGTAGTTTCCAAGCCCCCTGCAAAGCTTTACCTTTTTCTTCGTGCCTGGTGGCTTTGTGTCTGGTTTTTATCTGCTATCCCACCAGAACGTGAGCCTCCTGAATGTAGCTGATCTTACCTCTTTATCCTCTGTTCTCTGGTGTCTAGAGCCTCCTGGGACAGGGTAAATTCTGCCTAATTATGCCCCATGGTGTCTGCAGGTGACTCTTGTGTATTTCCAAGTTGCTTTATAGGACAAAGGGGGTGACTTAATAAGTATCAGACTCCTTCAACAGGTTGAAGAAATGAAGGGAAAAGGCAAGACTATCCAGCTCTATGGTTCAGTTAATAAACTTAATTTTGCTTTAATGAGGTTCCTTTACCAGTATAAACTGCAGAGAATTATAATTAATGGTTGCAAAATATTCTGCAAACATACAGAAGTGGAAGTAACAATAATGACCCTTATAGATCTTAGTTACGATTGACCCCTTAAGGAAAATAGGATTTTAACAGGTGCCTGATTTTTGAGTTTTGTCTAATTTAAATTAATCCACAGAATGTTTTTAAATGAAAGATGCTGTCTGTCTAGAGAGCTTGGTCGAGATCTTGCAAAAGGTAAGACTCAGAAGGGTGACTTTTTTCTTGCCTAATTTAAATGATAGGCTTAAACTTGGATCAGAGTAGTGACTTTGTAATTTATAAATAGAATTATCTTCTGTAAGATAATTATAATGTTTTGTTTGACTTATGTAGCAAAAAGTGCTGCATATTATAAATGATGGTAGTGAAATTTCCTTCAGTGCTGGCCACTTTGAACTGGTAGATAAACTAAGGCCTGAAAATCTGCTGCTTTTGTTGTAAGATGTGACATTTTTGTGCTTAATAAGACATCCTGTAATCTAAATCTATAGGTGTTTAGCTTTGTGTTTCCCACTTTATTCTGTTGACTTTATACTATTTTAAAAAAACTTTTTAAGAAGTCCTTTATTCTATATTCGGACCATTGGGAACAGACAACTATACTTCCCCTCTATAGTGATCTTGAGCATCTCTGTAAGTACTATCTTTTTCCCCCTCTTTTTGCTGTTTCCTTACTTGAAGTGAACTTCACTAAAGAATGAAAACCTTTGCAGAACCTTGTGGAGACTTATGGATCTAGTGTTACAGGCAGCTTTGATTTTTCAGTATGTATACTTGGAATCATGCTTAACTTTGCCAATAAAGTACCCCACTTTCTTGTGCAAATTGAAAATACATATATTGAAGTACTTAAGTATCTGCGCAATGCAGGGAATCCCTAGTATGAGAGATGGATGGGCTGAGGAGTGTGGCTTCAGGCCACATGGAACTTATGTCAGTGAAGAAGAGATACCTTTTATCTCAGGATTTGAGAATAAGCAAGGAAGAAAAATAGGGAGTAGGGTGAGGTGAAATCTGAGTATGGGCTAAGAAGTTTACCTTTGGGCATAAGATTTGAACCATGTAAGGGAAAAAACACTATGGCTGTCTGGGAGAAGGATATTCCAGATGGGTAAGAGCAGATGCTGAGGCCTTGCTCAGCACACTGGGTGTGATGTTGTGGAAGCTTCTGGCTGGAGACAGTGGAGAGAGGCAGGGTAAGATGTACACTGGGTAGGGACTTCAGGGCCACCATAAGAGTTTGCCTTAACTCTAGGAACCAATGGAGGATTTTGAGCAGAGTCCTATGACCTTCAAGTTGTTTTGAGAACTTAAATTGGAATAAGAAGGACATCGGTTACTTAGCAGTGGAACTTGGGAGGCTTCTAGTTGGTAGGTTGAAGTTGCCATTATCCACCTAAGAAGTGCCAACTTTGGATAAATTTATGATCAGTGGACTGATCATGAGCAAGGTGGGCAAGTTCCTCTGAAGAGATATTTCATGGATCTTGTAACATTTCTAGGGTTTTCCTCACAAGAGTGTGTTTCTCCTCTTTTGAAGCCTTATATTCATGGTCCTTCCCTTTGGTTCCCTAGCAGATTCCGTTTTCATGGAAAAGTATGTCACAAATTTTGATTGTGACTAAGTTGTCTTGTATCCTTTACTAAGGTACTGATGAAATCAGAAACTTTCTCATCATGATTCAGCCTGGTGGGAGTGTGGATGGGAAGTTTGGCAGAGTTTCTAGGTCTTAGAAATCACTTAGTGATCCATTAAGTGTGATCTATGGAGCTAGTTTTAAGACTTCAGTTAAGATCCAAGCTGTATTAACAGAAGACAGAATTTTAGCTCGTGATGCACTTCAAAACTAGGTGAACTGTGTGAAAAGAAAGGAAAGGGCCCTTCTCTGGGCAGCCCAGCTTACAAAGGAAGCAGCAGGTATAGCCTCACTTTGGATGTGGATAATTCACAGCTGGTGGGGAGAAGGGAGCTTGGCCTCATGTTAAATTTGAGTAATTCAGAGTGATTAGGGGAAGTAATCAGTTTTTATCCACGTGTCTGCCCTCAGCAGTAGTGTCACTACACATTTTATGGGTTCAGATTTATCAGCAAATAAAAGGCTTTAGTTTTAGGACTTGAGGTGATAACTGCATATCTACTAATAAATCACTGGGTTGTGGAGGACTTTTATTTGTAGGGGTAGGTCATCTTATAATTTCCTGTTCTATTACTTCTGTGGAATACCAGCCAGTCTAGTCTTCTTGAGTCTGCTCTGGGTGCTTGGGAAAAATTTATTCATTATGTTGAAATCATGTGGACTCATTTGATCCAAAATTAATATTAAAAATGTGAGAGAAGTATACATTCATATTGACAAAACACATACATTATGGGACATTCGTACACTGGAATAGCACACAATGGCCAAAATGAATAAACTCTTAGCAACATGAAGATGAATAAATCTTACTTAACGTGGAACATAAGAGGCAAGCCACTAAGCAATACCCATTTCTATGAAACTCACCTCTGTCATCCAAAGATTCTTATGTGGGTGATCAGATTATCAACAGGCAAGGGAATTGTTCTAAAACCAAGTAATAGTTTCCCTGCAAAGGAAAGGCAGACATGAGAGGTGGAGATTCCAGAGTGCAGCATTCTTACTTTTTGTTTACCAAGATGTTCACTTTCTAAAAATTACATTCTCTATATAGATATGCTAGGTGAATCAAAATGTATAGAACAAAACAGGATGGTTAGGGTAATTTTCCTGTTTTTGTTGCTGCATGTCTGGATAGCTCTATATAGCTTGAGAACCTAAAAGAAATGTTACAATTATGAGACCAGTCTTTTGCACTAAATAGATGAGTAGCTGGAGCTTGCCCCTTGACCTATTTAAATTTCAGATTTGCATCTGTTGAATGAGAGGATAGTAACAGGATTTGGAGTCTTATAAACTTTAGCATCAAAACATTTTCTCCAACTCAATTTTGAGCTCAAACTATAAGATGGAAGAATGTAGAATGGTTCTGATGATGACAGGATAGGCTATCTCATCTCATTTCTCTGGATCTTGGAGTCCTTGAAGATAGCCTGGGGCATTAGAAAGCCCTGGGTCAGGTAAGCTGTCAAAGTGCAAGATTTAAAAATGAGGGAGCTTGACTTCCCATCATTAATTCCTATTGCCTAGTTGTGGCAAGATGCTCCCTTCCCCTTGTAGCGTCTCTTAGTGAAGGTGACAAATTGAGTCTTTGTGAGTGATCATTTCTCCAGTGCTTGCTGTGTGCTGTGGAAGAATTACGAAGTTATAAGAAGTGGAGGAGACCAATTTATCTGATGATAAATACTGGCTCCCATTATAAGCTAGCACTTAGGATGATGTAGCAGTAAATAAGATGCTCAACCTTCGCAGTTTTGGGGTTAGTTAAGGACACAGAAAAACTGTTGCCTAACCACATGGAATCTAGAGGGCTGTGTGCTGTGGAACTAAAAAAGAAGAGCACATGCCTTAGGCCTGGGAAATGGGAATGGAGAGGCACTTCTGATGGGAAGTGACATTCAGGCTATGGGACCTGGGGTAAGAGTATACTGAGAAAGGAATCATTGGGATATTCCAGAGCATTTCAGGTA
>PVKA01002279.1:0-128041 GCA_004027165.1 Ctenomys sociabilis | reverse complement strand
GGCAGAGGGTGGAAGTGGAGGACGTGACTTGAGTGTGCTGGGGACTGTCATCTGCTTTCATGGGCAGGCTGGAAAGTGCATTGATGACACTGAGCCAGGCTTTTCTCAGGAGCTTCGATGAGTATGGCCGACAGGGACAGTGAGCTGTGTTCACAAAATCGCAATCATGTACAGTCAGCTTCTTCTGTTGGTTTAATTTGAATAATCAGATGCTGGTGTAGAGACCAAGTATGATGGACTTAAAAATTCATTTCGACTCTCCCTGCCCCCTCCCCATCTCCTCTCCCTTTGATGGCTTCTTTTTTGGAAACTGTGTAGAATCCAAGATGCTGGCACCAAGTGTGTTCCTCGGGGCCCTTCCGATGGATGTAAGACCGGTAGCCCAGTGCCCAGAATATATTAGCCTAACCGCACTTCAGTGGACTCCCAAAGTCAGTCCTGTGTATAATTGCCCATATGTGCAGAAACAAAGAAGGATTAAGATTTTTTTTTCAAAGCACTGTAGCCTCCATACCAATATAGCGTGTCAGCTCCGTTTATGAAGCAATACCGTCACATTTTCTTGATGTTTTGCAGTGTTGTACTAAATCTCGTGCTTGTGAACTCTATAAAGGAAATCGTGCCGTCACCAATCTCTGCTGGCAAGTAACTGGGTGTACTGCTGGGCACCACCACGGAAGTCCTTGGCACTGGCTGGTCTATGTCCTCTCAAGTGCCTTTTTGTTTGTACTGGTTCATTGTGTTAATTAGCAACCCACTCTGTTTCCCGCTGGTGAAAGCCCTCCTCTTTCATCAAACCCTGGTGGCCCACTGACTAAGAAAGTATATTTTAGTGCAGACGTCAGCCTCCCGGGAAGGCAAGGGCTCTGAAGACTTGGCACCGTGGCTTAATCGTTCTGCTTTTTCTGTGGTTCAATCTCATGTCTCTTGACCCTTTTGTATAAAGCTGCAATATTCTCTCTTATTGTTCTTTCATATGGAATGTATTTTCAAATGTAAACTCTGCGCTTTCTCTCCTAGCTCTCTCTCTCTTTTTCTCTCTCTTAGAATTTAAGCATTTGCCATTATCCAGCAAAGAAACTTGCAGCTTTAACCTGCTGGTAGTGGCAAGCAATTTTACTAGATTTTATGTTTAAAATTAAATAAATAAATAAATAAATAAGGGAAATTCCTAACTTTGCCCTCCAAAGTCCCACTTTGGTTTTCTCGTTAACTGGTTAAAGTGACAGTATCTTTTTTCCAAAAGCCATTTTCTGTCTATTCTGATCTGCCAATGTTTGGTAGAAATCTTTGGGTTTAATGGAAATAGTGATCAGTTGAAGGAAGAAATAGTACTAATTGGCTTGCAAGTAAGACCCAAAGGAATACTATCTTCCAAATATAAATAAAAAGACATGAAATTTTTACATGCAAATATGGAAAAGTAACCTGTGAGGACACTCTTGTTTTGAGACTGAGTCAGAAAAGAGATGTGGGCAGGAGAATAGATAATTTAAGAAAGAAACTATAAATAAATGATGGTTGGTGGTCAATTATTTTAAGATAATGGTGGAAGTGTATGTAAAGTCAGAACACACACTTTTGGACATCCATTCAGCATCAGTCCTGGCCCCAAACAGGCCTGAACACCTCTAGAAACTTCCCATGGCTTGTAAAGGAAAATCCTGCTTCAGCAAAGCTGAAGCCTCTAACAGCATGAAGGAGAAAATATCATGGAGGCAGTGTCCAGGTTAAGCTGGAGAAACTGTTGTTCTGGTGCTTCTTGTCATTCCTGGCTATAAGAAGAGTCCAGAGACCTCCTCCTGTCCCCCATTGCTCTAGGTCTCACTTTAGAGACCTTTCTCGGGAGTCCTATTTGCATCATGGGTGGAAGAGTCCATTCATCTTGGTTTAATTAGATTGAGAATGCCTTTCGGTTCCAGGAAAATATTGATCACCAGGAAAGAAGGATGGGTTTTTGTCCCCAGAGGCATTCATTCGGTTCTTATTATCCTAAGAGGAGAAAAGCATTGAGTAAGATTTGATTTTGTTTTTAAAACAACAGATTTAAGCATTGTCCCAGCCAAGGAAAAATGATACTGCAACTTTAAATTTTAAAGTATCTTGCACTGATAAATATATTTAAAAATTATATGTTTATAAAGTTATTAATTTGTAAAGGCAGTGTTACAAAATGTTCAGTTTATATTGTTTTAGATTGTTTTGTAATTTTTAAAGGTGTAAAATAACATATTTTTTCTTTATTGAAATCTATAAAACTTTCTGTAGTAAAATGTTTTCATTTTACTGGTATATTATTGCTTCATGTTTTGTACCATCATAAAATTTTGTGCAAATTTTTTTTACAGAAATTTTTATTTTCTATGACAATATGACACTTGTAAATTGTTGTTTCAGAATGAACAGCGAAGCCTTAACTTTAAATGACATTTGTATTCTCAGACTCTGAGTAGCATAAAAATCACATAGAACTGAACTGTAACTTAAATTCCAAACTCTGACTACTACATTCCAAAGAAACAGTTGATTAAACATTTTCATAAAATATTTCAAACCTGATGGCTTTTGTTACAGTAAGTTTGTCCTCATTAATGAGACTGGTGTGACCTCACCAGCCAGCAACTCTCAACATTTCTTAAAGTTCTCTTTTTACAATCCCATCATAAGGTGTGCAGACTAAGAAGATGTTTCCTGAACATAGAATAGGAAGTTAAATCAGGTAGCATTAATGTGAGGAAGACAAAATACAACTTAACAAGTAGGAATTGTCCAATTGCAAGTTGCATGCCCATGTTCCATACCACTTGGTAAAGTTTGGTTCAGGATATTCACAAATCACTTTTGGTAAATTTTGTTCTAGTGAAAAATAAGGAATAAATCTCTTTGTACATGTATTCATGCTATATTTAGGTAAAAGGAAAAGTTGAGCATACCATCATTAGCCATTTAGTAATTCTTAGGAAAATGTCTATTCCATTTAGAACCAAAATAATAGAAGAAGAATAACAAAAACTAAAGACGACAGAAAGACTGAGCCAACGTCTTTCCATTGGCTACATCCTCAGCCCTTTGTATTTTTGTTTTGAGACAGGGTCTTGCTGAGTTGCTCAGGCTGCCCTCAAACTCACAATCCTGCCTCAACCTGCCAAAGTAGCAGGGACTATCGTATGCATCATCACACCCTCTACCAACAATCTTTCTCCAACCTCTTCAGAATGCTGAAAAATGGTCCAAAGCACACAGCCCAAAAGTGTGGGTGGCTGTTCCCAGTGACTCAGCAGTTCCTGTACATCCTGCTTCTCTCTGAATGCTTCTGGCATCTTCCAAGAACAGAAAATTTTCCTTGTTGTGATGCGTTGGTATCTCTTCACTTTATTGACGTTAAATTCTACCGATACTCATGGATATTTCTAGGAAACACGACAACTTATAAGGAGTCTATCAGAATTAATTCAGACAAATTTCTGAAAAATGCTAAGGACCATGAATTCAAATTATCTCCTTTTCACTCTGTTTTTATTCACACTCAGCTACTAAACTGAGCTTTACTTTAGGCTTAAAAAAAAAAAAAAAAAAAAACCAAGTCACTGTGTAATGCTTCCCAAGTCAGGAAATTAAACAAAGATGAAGATTGGAATTTTCACTCTAAAACATGAAAACTGTACATGGTCCTGTTTCCTGTCTTTCCTTATAACTTACTTATTGCCACATGGGCTGAACTGCACCAGCCCTTTGCTCCCCAGCAGTAATTATTATGGTTTGTGTTGCATTCAAAAGAAGTTCCAAGAATTAGCTTTATCTCCAGTAAGTAGTATTGCATTAGACAGAACTGCACCCTCAGTGTTAAGAAACCTGAGTGAAGGATTCCTCAAAAACAGACCGAAGCTCAACATCAGGAAGAAGGTGACATCAGCATGCTAACTTTTTCCCAAAATGCTCCAAAGAAATACTGCAAGATGATAAAGACAAAACATCATATGCATGTAACTTCTCTAACTTCTTAAAGACAAACATCATATGCATGTTCAGTCTCAGAAACAAACAAAAAACCCTTCTCCATGAACCCATCCATCAAATTTATTTGTATTTGTTTTTATTCTCATGGCAGCTCTATAATGTTGCTTTCATAATTTTTTGCATTCTCCTTTGTAAAGGAAGACTCCGAAGTTCAGAGAAGTTGAGTGATGAGTCTAGGATACAGTTGGTCTCATGCCACCTCCCTTACTCCTGCCACATCAGAACCTGGCAAATGCTTACAATTCAAGTGTGTCCCACCAGGGGTGGCACCTGCAGACCTCTTAATGGCACAGAATCATACACAAGACCCTAGACCTGTTCAGACATTTTCTTCCTCTTGTTTCATTTTTAGTCTTGAGGGACCCAGAAATCATATATAATTATGGGCTACAATGTGATATTTCAATACAGTTGCTCATCACACAGAGATCAAGCCAGGGTGTACAAGATCCCTGAATGACCTGTGGTCATGTTCACATGCTGGAAGGCCCCCTGTGTCTGCTGCTACCATGAGCAGGTGTATTTGCATTGCATGTAAGCATTTGCATTGCTTCCATGGCAGTTTCTAAGCATCCACTCAGAGATGAAGTCTCTGGAGGGGTCACAAAGCCCTTTCCAGAACAGTCCAAGTTCAAAGCAGCCTAGGAAAGAAAAATTAGTAAATATTAAGTTCCACCCTCCTAACCCTGAAGCAGTTTTCTGCCTCCATGATACCTTGTGAGAGGCCCAGAAGTGGGCTCTTCAGCAGCACTTTACTGGGTTAAAATTCTGCTGGTGATACAGAAGCACAGCAAACACTGTTCTTCAACACAGTCTGGTCAGGAGATAGGGGAGAACTGTGAAGAGTCAAATCCGATTCTAATGAAGTTGTACTTTGTATCAAGCACAGCTTACTTCTCCATACAGACAATAAAATCCTAATAGTAAAACCAGACTGAGTCCTATTTAACCTTTCCTTGATAACTTCTAATCTCCTACTAGGGTCTGTCTTGCAAAGAAAAGAGAAAGTGATAATGCAGCTTTGAGGTTAAATAGCAAGTCCCAGGAGAAGGCTTTTTTGCCTAGGAGTATCTTGTCTCTTCATTTTAATATATTGATGTTTATTATAATGTAGGAATTCAAGAAGTGGATATTAGTCATAAAAAATAGCTTCATTTTGGCATTGCTCTGGTAATAGAGCTGGAATATCTACTTCCACTTGCCCCAGCAGAATGTTGGGTTAGGAAAGGACATGCTGTGCTGTGGTCATCATACTGAATCCTACCTTTCATAGGTTGAGCAGATTCCTATCCCTGTGCATCAATTCCATTGATGCTTTGAGTAACCTTACCCATAATTTGGACACGAGCCAGTTCCCCACCCTCTAGTCAAGGCCCTGGCAGCGTTTCAGAGCTGTGATGTTGGCAGGACTGATGATCTTGAAATGATCCTGTGAGGAAATCACTCCATCCCTTCTCAGAGCTATCGCTGCTCTAATTTTGCCAACTTCTGAAATTTTTCAGTGTTGATTGAATTGCACCTTGACTTCTTGGATGTGACATATTTAAAGCAGCTTCAGCCATTGGCCTCAGATCTTTGCAGTTCTTCTGCTGGAGTCCACATCCTCCAGTTAAGAAGTTGAATAATTTTTCTCAGGTCAACATATATATATATATATATATATATATATATATATATATATATATATTCACATAAATTCCTGTTACAGACTTATCCAAAGCACTCCAAAATCCAGTGAATTGAACTGCATGCTGCCATGAAGCTATACATTGAAAATTGCATGCCTGACTTCCCACAGAAGGTCCCAGTTTTTAGTGCACTAAAAACATTGTACAGCATGACCTTCAGGCGACATGCACAAGCCATATATGTGAAACATTAAGGAATTTTGTGTTTAGGCTTTGGTGTTGTCTCTAAGTATCTGTATTAATGAGCTTTCTATCATTTTAACAAGTATCTGAATAAGTTAAAAGAAAACAGTTTGTAGATTTCAGAACATGCTCACCTGTGCCTGTTGCACTGAGTCTGTGCTCCCTGGGGGAAATGGCAAGGTGGCCTGTCGACCTCATGGCAGCACTGAAGCAAAGAGAGAGGAAGGAGCTGAGGTCCCAACATCCCCTTGAAGGATATGCCCCTGTGACCTATCTTCGGTCTGCTCACCCCACTCCTAACAGCACCATAGGCTGGGGAGAAAGCCTTTAACAAGCCTTGGGGGGACATTCAATTTAAACCTAACAACTCATGATTGTGTATGCAAATATTACAAAATCTGCAAAGCCCTGTAATCTAAAGTGCTCTGGTCCCATGAATTTCACATAATGGATATTGTACTTGTAGTTGAATCAGAAATACTATTTTACCAAATAACCCAAATCAGCACATCTCTTTAATTTCCCCTCTATGTTAAGAGGCTGGGACAGTTGGAAAGCTCCACGGGGCACCATCACTGCTGTCTCTTCCCTGCTCCCTGCACACATAGAGAGACCACCTTAGATACGTGTGTTTCAACTCATGAGTAATTGGAATGCACTGTTCTATGACTTCACTTCATTACTGGGCCTAGTGCTGTTCAGGTTAGGCTTGGTTATGCTAGACTAACAAAGAAGTTCCCATATAACAGTGAACTCACCCATGGCACTGCACTTATCCTCACCCAAATTCTACTGTGGGTGCAACAGCTGTGGAACAGCTCTGTTTCAAGTTGACATTCAGGGATCCAATCTGGATACCTCCTGCTTCTCTACCAACTCCACCATGTGACTTCCAACTTCTGTGCGAGAGAGAGTGAGAAACTTGCTCACTGTCTTTTGTGTGCTATGGCCTGGAATTGATGCAGGCCCACCCAAGCGTCAGGACACAGAGAGGACTGTGGGAGAACACATGTGCTGGAAGCAGTGGGCATCTTTGCACAGCTGGCTCAAGGGCAACTACACTCCTGCCATAGAAAAAAGAGGGGATCTCACCTGATAGGGAAAGAAGTAAAGTCTCTCTTGGGCTAGAAACTCACCATAAGAGAGCAGTCAACTGCTCAGTCAAATGGCATATGATGGGCATACCAAGTCAGGGACAGGAAGGGACATAAGCTGAGGTCTTGTGGGATTGCTTCAGGTTCACAGAGAAGGGATCTTAGGAGAAATGGGTTGTGAAGTGGGACAGGTTCTGATTCTTGGGAGAAAATTTCTGCACTTCTCGTGTATGCTTGTGTATCTCTATTTAAACTCACCCTATTACTAAGTCATTTACTGTTCAGTAATGTTTAGTAATTTTTAAATTTCTTTTGCTTGTCAGCTATTTGAGTGGAACATGGGGAAAAATGTGTATCTATACAATGGCTAAAACATATGAGACAAAGCCAAACAATATCCGTGGCCTACAGCACTTCTATTTTCTCTCCCTAGTTTTACTTCTTCCCATAGAACTTCTCCTAGAATGCTATACATTTTACTTATTTATTAAATGTCACTGTTAATGAATGAGAACTCCATGCAGGCACTGGTCTTCATGTTTAGTTCACTGCAGTATACACAGTTCATTGAATAAATAGGACCCAGAACACGGCATCCATACTAAATATTTAACGAATGAAGAAAGCCATAGTGAACAACTGGAATAAGAGACCCTTAACAGAAATAAGAAATTGGGAGGCAGAGTTGGGGCAGATTTTAACGTCCTGGAAAATCCTTTTTCTGGAGCAGGACCTTGGAGAGTTAAAAGTGTCAGGGTTTTTTCTTAAAGAAATTTATTTCAACCCTGGCTTGGTCTGGAATTGCTCTGTATCAGGGTGACATCTCCCCTGACAGTTAGCCCTTTCACAGTCAGTCCCCCTGCCTGATGTCTCCTTTTCTTATCTCTGCCCACTAGCAGCCCCTCGCCAAACAGAATTTATGAGGTGTAAAGCCACCATGGCCTCATCAGAAGCCCATCTCTCAACAGGGTGGGAAGACAAGCTTTCTGGATACTCTGCAGAAAAATGGAATTTAAGCTTAGTTAGCACTGTGGAACCCCGCATTATGGGTGAGTTTGGAGAGCACACCAGGCCACCTGCAGGGTCCGTTGTGAAAGCAGACATCTTCCTGAGGGTGCTATCTGAGGGTTACTGAGAGGCCTCTACACACTTAGCTTTGACCTTACTTTTGTTACAAGACAGATTTAGCATATACCAGTGTTTGCACTTTTCCCCAGACTTTATTTTTATAGACAAAAGAAATGATATTTTCAAGACAATGAAATTGTACTGGGGAAATAGCTCAGTGGTACAGCATTTCTTTTGTATGCAAGAGGCTCTGGGTTCGACCTCAGCATGAAAAAAAAGTGTGTGTGTGTGTGTGTGTGTGTGTGTGTGTGTGTGTGTGAAGTTTTTAAAATACAGTAATAGAATAGAAAAGCTGAGTGAATGCAGATCAAAAATTAGTAGAATAGAGTGAGAGTTTCACTTGAATTAAATACTGAATGGAAATTACATACAAAGGAGAAAATTAAGAGGAAAAAAAGATAGAGAATATGTAAAGGAAGGTTATATAAAAGGGTGAAGAAGGACCAAAATGTGTAACAGCTATTATAAAATAGGGAGAAAATGTTCAAATGGGAAGGGAAACTATGAATTGAGAGGGAAAGTAAAAAAGGGAAAAGAAAAACATAGAAGGGGCCGGGCGTGGTGGCGCATGCCTGTAATCCTAGCACTTGGGAGGCTGAGGCAGGAGGATTGTTGTGAGTTCAAGACCAGCTTGAGCTACAAAGTGAGCTGAAGGACAGCCTGAACTGCATAGCAAGACCCCGTCTCAAAAAGACAAAAAAAAAAAAAAAAAAAAAAAAAAAAAAAAAAAAAAAAAAAAAAAAAAAAAAAAAAAAAAAAAAAAAAAAAAAAAAAAAAAAAAAAAAAAAAAAAAAAAAAAAAAAAAAAAAAAAAAAAAAGAAAAACATAGAAGGAAAAATTGGAAATGAAGCTTTTATAAATAAGGAGGGGAAAAGTGTTGGTGGGAGGGAGAGGGAGTGGGAAAACCAAGAGGAATCAAGATACGTTACACACAGCTACAAATTCCCTGATGAATGTGATCATCATGTGTATCTAAACTATACTGATAAGCTCTTCCACCATCATTGCCGCCATCCCCAGCAGGCTCAATTCGGCCAGATCTGTCTGGGAGAATCCAGCGACATCATGGTGAACTTCACTATAGACTAGATCTGGGCCATCATGGACAAGGAGGCCAACATCCGCAGCATGTCTGTCATCACCCACGCGGACCATGGCAAGTCCACACTGACAGACTCGCTGGTGTGCAAAGCTGGCATCATAGTGTCCAGTCGTGCTGCTGAGACCTGCTTCACTGACACCCGGAAGGATGAGCAGGAGCTCTGTGTCACCATCAAGTCAACCCCTAACGGAAATGTTAAGGGAGACTGCTGTCTCCCTCTTCTATGAGCTTTGAGAATGACTTGAACTTTATCAAGCAGAACAAGGACAGCTCTGGCTTCCTCATCAACTTCATCGACTCACCTGGGCACATGGCCTTCTCCTCAGAGGTGACGGCTGCCCTGAGTGTCACTGATGGTGGACTGTGTGTCAGGTATGTGTGTGCAGACAGAGACAGGACTGTGGCAGGCCATCGCTGAGCGTATCAGGCCCATACTCATGACGAACAAGATGGACCGTGCCCTGCGAGAGCTGCAGCTGGAGCCCGAGGAGCTGTACCAGACCTTTCAGTGCACTGTGGAGAAGGTCAACATCATTATCTCCCCCTACAGCAAGGGCAAGAGTGGCAACGTCATGGGCAATATCATGATTGACCCTGTCCTTGGTACTTTGGGCTTTGGGTCCAACCTGCATGGCTCAGTGAGTGGGCTCCGCTGTGATGCCGAATGGGAGCATGACAATGTAAAAACAATAGTGCAGTGGGCCTAAAAATAACTGCATTCCAATTTGTGGGCAATGGAGGGAGAAAAAGTGAGACTGCTGGTTTTTCTAATACCCACTTCATTCAGAGCAAGCGCTCAGTCAATATTGTTTCAAATCAGAATACATTTTTTTTTAAATGACCCTAACTTCTTAAAATTCTGAACACAGAATGAAAATTTTTGCCTTGTTGGATATGAAATGGTCCCTTAGAGGCTAATATTGCTAAATGTAAAGAATTATTCTAAAGGTTTAACATTTCCTTAATTATGTCTTAGTTTTCTCTATTCTTTTAAAGTCAAATTGAACTTTATCATTTTCATTAAAATATCTACAATATAATCACAACTATATATAAATAACTTTTCCATCTATCCATCCATTAATCAAGCAATATACCACCTTTATTACTTTATAATAGAAACATTATCTTGTTTCCAAACAAATAGAAACTAATTTTTGAAACTTGTTTAGGGACCAGGGAGATAGCTCAGTAGAAAACTACTGCTTCCCTGGCAAGAGCAAGGACTTGAGTCCAATCCTTAGTTCTGCCAAAATAAATAAACAAACATTTCACTAAATCTTCTGGAAGAGAAAGTAGGAGGAACTCTTGAAGATATAGGGGTAGGCAAAGAGTTTATGAACAAAAATCAAATCGCACAGCTACTACTTGAAAGAATTAACACCTGGGACCTCCTCTTATTGAGAAGTTTTTGCACATCAAAAGAAATTATCAACAAAGTGAAAAGACAACCCACAAATTGGGAAAAAATCATAACTAATAAGCACTCAGACAAAGGTTTTCTCTCTAGAATTTATAAAGAAGTAAAATACATTAGGGCCCCAAAATGTAAAGACCCAATCTAGAAATGGGCATCCGAGATTGTTGGGAGCTGAGCCAAGATGGCGCCCGCTCCTCGCTCCCCCGCCCATCGTGTCTGCAAAGATGGCGCCCATATCCGGCTTCCTGGTTCTTGTTGCTGTACCAACCTCTCCCTTATTTAGAATAAGCCCGCCATTGCTGTAAGATCTACCAATAGTAATCGGCCACGTGTATAATTATGATTGGTTTATAAAATCTATATAGCTTGCTGTATCACGAGATCCGCCATGCTTGCACGGTAGGAGCCGCGGATAGTGGACACATGTAGAGGCTTGCATCCCACTCGATAAAGGCTTGCTGAACCCCGCGTATGAGTGTCTGAGTGTCTTCTTCCGCGGGACGGGAGTGGCGACGGACACGAGATGACTATACACTTCTCAGCGGACAAAATTAAAGAAGTGAATAAATATATAAAAAAATGCTCCACGTCACTAGCCATCTGTGAAATGCAAGTTAAAACTACACGGAGATACCATCACACCCCAGAAAGAATGGCTATCATAAAGAAATCAACCAAAAACAAATGCTGGAGAGGCTGTGGGGAAAAGGGAACCCTTCTCCACTGCTGATGGGAAGGTAGACTGGTGCAACCATTATGGAAATCAGTGTGGAGACTCCTTAAAAAACTAGGACTGGAAATCCCATTCAAACCAGCTATCCCGCTACTGGGAATTTCCCCAGAGGAACTGAAAACATCATATCATAGTGATATATGTGCAGATAACCAAATCTTGGAAGCAATCAAGATGCCCATCGCCTGAGGAATGGTTGAAAAGGATGTGGTATTTTTATACAATGCAGTACTATTCAGCTATAAAGAATGATAAACTCAAAGCCTTTATATTTAAGTGTATGCAAATTGAAGATATACTCATAAGTCAAATAAACCAGACCCTCTTGTATAAATATCGTATAGTCCCCCTAGTGTAGGCACTCAAAAGAAGAAATAAAGATAGAAAGGTATAACACAATTAAAAGGAAAGTGAGAACTTGAGGATTAGACAGCGAAAGAGGGCAAGGAGAAAAGCTAGGAAACATGACAGGGGCAAAGCCATGCATTTATGTACAATATGGGTAAGGCAATGATCCTGAGAATCTTCAGCAGGTTTTTGAAACTAGCAGTTACTAGTTTCACTAGTAGTTTCACTACTTTACTAGTAGGATTCTCACCCTGATTAACTATATATGCTGATACCTGTGAACTAAGCAACTGCACTGAAGATAGCAATGTGTAAGAGTAGGGTCGGGCTTGGAATGCTTGTCATTCTGGTCTTCTAAATACATACTGTTTGTTGTGTCATACCAATAACTGCCATACTGTCTCTAAAGTAAATGTTTGTTTTAAAAAAGAGGGTAACAAATGAAAAAAAGAGACAAGAAAACCAATGCCATAAACTGTCCTGCTATAATGCTGTATATGGTTAGATTTCTATATTTCTGTGTAAAAATATCAATTGTTTATTTCTCATTTTTAAGTATTTTTTACTTCTTATTTTTATGTTTTTTCTTCACATTCTGAAGTGATTTCAAGTTTAACATATTAATACTTGGTAGAAAATACCTCTTCAGTGTTATGTCTAAGATGTTTGATATTCAGACAGATAGTGAGGTTAAGTGCAACTGCTTACATTGTAGGATAATAATAATAAGCTTCTCTTCTGGAGGGTTAACAACTTAAGTTTATAGACTAAAAATTAGAGAAAAAGAAAGGCTGCAATAGCAGCCAACATTTTGGCCCCAGCTTTTCAAGGTCAGTAAGGACTCAGGACATAAGAGAATCTATACTGTAACATCATGTAACTCAGTTGTGTCCAAAATTTTCTGACCAAGGGGATTATGGGCCCACAGAGGAAAGTGATCAATGATGTAGCGTGTGCCTAAGGAGAGTCACGTGGAGAGAAAACATTCTCTCAGGCTTTCACAGAAAGCAAATTGGTCAAGCAATGGCCGTGACTCATCCACATAGCTGACACTGACAAATGGTCTACAAACTGCGGTACAGGGTATCAGATAAATCTGAGGGGATTTGACTGGCCTTGTCATATGCAAAAGTTACATTTTTTGTTCTATAGGCCTTGCTTTATCTTGCTCTTAACCATTCAGCATAAAAGTATAAAAATGAAGTATAAAAAGTAAAGTCATATTAATATGCTGAGCTGTAAAAGGCTCAAGTCAACAACTTCTAACATTGTCAGTCCTACAGGTAACCCACTACTATTATGAACTACTGGACTATATTGGATTATTTTGCTGAATTCACACACCTACAATATTTAGATGGCAATGGAATATGCATCTCTAACGAAACTAAACAAAAAAAGGGGGATAAAAATGAGGGACCATTTTGTATCTGTATATTCAAAATAGGATAGATATACAACTACTTCATCTTAATTCGATGAATATAAAGATTTGTATTAATAGTGTTTGTGGACAGGATATCATATTTGCATGTTTTACTATGAATTACCACTAAGAAGACAACAATGTACAATGTATTAATTATTGAAACTGTCCTACTAATCGGTTTTGAAACTGTCTCATTGCCATTCGTTTCTCAATAAAATTATTTAAAAAGTAAATAAATAAAATAAAAAATGAACTGGTGTTTTCCTACACTTTTAAAACTTTACTGTGATGCAGGAAAAAAAAATAAACTAAACTAAGAGACTATGAAGCTGTGCCAAGCCGGGCGACGGAGGCATTCTGTGTGCCTTCTTCACTATGGTTTTACCTTTCCCTTCATTTGAAGCAGGCGGCAAGCAGCAAGCTTTATAATTCCTTGCCTCCAGTGCTTTTACTACATGATGGCAGCTAAAGCCAACTTCATAAAAACATAAATCCACTGAAAAATCAATATTAGGTAGCACACAGTAAATGAGGAAGCAAAACAATTAGGGAGCAGGGAAGTATGGAGTCGAAAAGTCCTCAGACTGGATGTGGAAGACAGTTTGGGCTCAGGACTTCAGAGGGGTAGGACTCGTGGCACCGGTCTCCAGGTCTGCCAAAAAGTTATACCCCAAGGACAGAAAAAGTAGAGAAATGAAGAAAAATCAATGAAGGTATATTACTCGCCAAATGCATTGGCTTTATTTTTAAACTGGCAAAAGCATTTTTATAACTTGAAATGTCATGTGCCAGTTTTACTCCTGAGGCATTCCCATTATTGAAAAGATAATGTGGTAACAGGCATCGATTGGTTCAGCTCCTTATCTGCTTCTGTTCCTAGCACACGGGGCAGCATGGCTCTCAGAGAAGACTTCTAGGTCAGCAAAATACTCTAGAAGAGAAGATTAAAGAAGTTGGGTACTGGGAGAAACAACAGGAAAGGAGACTTTGAGGAGGGGACAGAGGCATAAGACCCAAAAGTAAATCACCCAAACTTCTGAAACAGGTCCTTCTCTAAAGTAAATATTTTAAAAAGAAAAAAAAAAGTAATAAAAGAAAAGCAGAGACAAGGGGAAAAAGTGTCATAGGATTGTCCTGCTACAATGTTGTATATGGTTCAATTTCTAAATTTCTATGTAAAAATGTGTGATTGTTTTCTAACATTCGGTAGGGATATGAATTTTAGAATACCCATGGTTGTTGGAAAACAGCAGTTCAATTTTATGTCTAAGGTGTTTTATATTCAGACAGATAGTGATGTTAAGCCCAATTGCTTCTAATACAGGGCAAAAATATTGTTATACTTCTCTTCTGGATGTTTAACAACTAAAGTTTGCAGACAAAAAATTAGACAGATAGATGGATAGACAATATTTTGGCCTTACCTTCCAGGGTCAGTGAGGGCTCAGAACATAAGATGCTGTGACATTTTATAACTAAGTGGTTTCCCAAATTTTCTGATCAAGGAGATTATGAGGCCACAGAGGAAAGTGATCAACAATGTAGAGTGCCTAAGGAGAGTGACGTGGAGAGAAAAATTTCTCTCAGGCTTTCACAGAGAGCAAATTGGTCCAGCAATGGCCGTGACTCATCCAGATGGCTGACACTGACAAAAGACC
Organism: Ctenomys sociabilis; assembly: GCA_004027165.1. NCBI lineage: Eukaryota > Metazoa > Chordata > Mammalia > Rodentia > Ctenomyidae > Ctenomys > Ctenomys sociabilis. The sequence goes on along the minus strand of PVKA01002279.1, from coordinate 113,241 downwards.
TAAAAGGTACTACACATGGTTCCAGTGTAACTCCTGGGGGGATTTGACTAACTTTGTCAGATAGCAAAAGTTACATTTTTAGTTATACAGGGCTTGCTTTGACTTGGTCTTAGCCATCTAGCAGAAAAGTGTAACCACAAGGTATAAAAAAATAAAGCTATATTAATATGCAGAGCTATAAAAGGCTCAAGTCAACAACTTCTGTCAATTGCCAGTTGTGCTGATAACTCAGTACTATTATTATGGATTATTGGACTATAGTGGTTATTTTGCTGAATTCAAGTACCTACAATCTTTGGACTGGCATCAAGTATGAAAAGGTCCTTTTAAGACTTCTCCAAATACAGCTTCTCTAACTGTAATGGAACACACATCTCTGACAAAACAAAACAGAAAAGGTGGATATGTTGGGAGCCACAGAAGCTAGGATCAAATGTATGTAGGTAGGACTAGACCTCAGTGCCTAAAGCAAATAAGATACCTCAGTCCTGAGATAAACATGTCGTCTCATTTAAGTCACTAGGAAACCTTGTGTCACATGTTATTAACTTAACAAAAGTATAAATAAAATATGTTTTGTTGTGAAATACACACACATGCACACACACACAAGATAATTAGGATAGATATACAGCTACTTTCTCTTAGTTCATTGATAAGAAAGGTTTGTACTAATATTGTTTAGATAAGATATCAGGACATCTTGTGCTCTGAATAACTACTATGAAGACAGCAATACACAATGTATTAATTATTATAACTGTCCTACTAACCTATTTTGAAACTGTTTTATTGCTATTTTATTTTTTTCACATTACAGTGAAATATATATATATATATACATACATATATGTATATATATACATATACATATATATATATATGTATATATGAATGGTCTAGCAGAAGTTAGAATTTAATGAAAAATGAATGAGTGATGAATAATTGGAAAGCTGAGTGATCCATAATGTATAAGGTAGCATGAAGTGAATTCTAGAGGGGAAAAGGAAAGCAAGGAAGGAAGAGAAAGAAGGAATACAGGGAGGGAAGCAAAGGAGGAATTAGATAAAGAAGAAATCAGGCCATGGACCTGTACCAATCATAAGAAAGTGTGTAACTGTTTAGAAAAATGCCCATATACTAAAGGCCTGGATAGTTCCTCTGTTTTAGGAATAACTCACTCCAGACCGGAGAGGCTGTGTTGGGCTCAGGCTGTCTGTCTTCACTGAGGACACAGGATCAGCTCACATGCTCTCCTCCAGGTAACCCTGGTGAGCTGTAGGCTGGTGCTGCAGTAGCCAATCTTAGAGAAGGAGTTAGAGAAGGAGCCAGTCAGCCCATCTCACCCTAGTGACCCATCTCCATTCTGGGACTTTCAAGGTCATCTTGAAAATGGCACAATTGTCCCCAAACTCTAGAATTCCTGCTTTTAACTTCTTGGACTTATGCACATGTTACATATGGGAATATCTAATACCCGGAGGATCCCCAGCACAGGACCATGCCTCCTGCTTTGCGAGCTACTCCTGAGTCCCAGAGGGCAGGAAGACTGAGTGCATATTCAGAAAACACATATCCACCAGTCGGCATGGCTAAGGACAGAGCATTCTGGCTATGTACCTGCAATTTCTAACTCAAAACATTCAAGCTGTTGTGCTGTGGCACATCACCCGAGGCCCTCCACCTGAGCTCCAGGGAGTGTGTTTCATAAGTCATGTGTCACAGCTGCCATTAAGCTCCTCTAACCCATTCTTGGCAGTAAGCTGAGCAGCAACTGTAAGTGAAAAAAGCTACAAATCCAGTAATCTGTTATTGACTATAAATTCATATGATTGTATTTCACTTCCGAAATAAACAAATGACTGTTAGATGAAGTAAACTTGTGCAAAACATCAATAGTTTTATAGTGACCCTGGAACCAATTCACTCAATTTTCCCACCTTTAGCCATAGGCTTCCTGAATGACCCACACTTTGCAAATCATAGTCCTAAACATATTCACTTCTGTATTCCATGTTATGCCAAGATGTTTGATATTCAGGCAGATAGTAAGGTTAAACTCAACTGAATATGTTGTAGGATAATAATAAGCTTCTCTTCTGGAGAGTTAACAACTTAAGTTTGAAGAACAAAAGGTAGACAAAAAGAAGGGCTGCAAGGACAGCCAACATTTCAGCCCTAGCCTTTCAAGGTCAGTGAGGACTCAGGACATAGGAGAACCTACACTGTAACATCATGTAACTCAGTTGTGTCCCAAATTTTCTGATTAAGGAGCTTATGGGGCCACAGAGCAATGTGATTGATGATGTAGAATGTGCCTAAGGAAAGTCACATAGAGTCACCTGGAGAGAAAACATTCTCTCAAGCTTTCACAGACAGCAAATTGGTCAAGCAATGGCCATGACTCATCCACATGGCTGACACTGACAGAGGATGTGCAAACTGCAGTATAGGGTTACAGAATAAATCCTGAGGGTATGTGACTGATCTTGTCAGATACAAAAGTTACATTTCTTTTTATATAGGTCTTGCTTTATCTTGGTCTTAACATCCAGCAGAGACGAATAAAAATGAGATATAAAAAGTAAAGCCATATTAATATGCTGAGTTGTAAAAGGCTCAAGTCAACAACTACTGACATTGTCAGTCCTATGGATAACCCACTACTATTATAGACTACTGGACAATATTGGATTATTTTGCTGAATTCACACACGCACAATATTTAAATGGCAATGGAACACCCATCTCTTACAAAAAGAAAGAAAGAGGATAGATGCAAATGAAGGACCATTTTATATTTATATATACAAAATAAGACAGACATACAGCTACTTTCTCTTAAGTCAGTGAGAAGAAAGATTTTTACTAATAGTGTTTGGACAGGATATCATGTGTGCACCCTGTAGTATGAATAACCACTATGAAGAAAACAATATGCAATGTATTAATTATTGAAACTGTCCTATTAATCACTTTTGAAACTGTCTCATTGCTATCTGTTTCTCAATAAAATTAATAAAAAAATAAATTGGCATCCCTAATAAAAAGATCTTTTAAGATAATTTTTAGTAAACTTGGCATTAAACCTTTGTAACTCAGGTTAATTTGAAAACCAATACAGATTATTTTAAATCAATATGTTCTCAGAAAAGGCTGGTAGAAGGGAGAAATGGATTGGGATACTTTAATGTAGGCTTAAAATTTGCATTCATTTTCATCAATAATGTTTACAATGCTGTTTGGTACAGTGAAGAATACAAAGATATGGACCTTAGGAGATCTCATGTATCTAATTCCTCCTTTCCCTCCCTCCCTCCTTTCCTTTTGCCTATATATATTCATTAACTGCCTATTTGGATGAGAGTCTGTGTCATATGGAAAGATATATAAGATCTGAATTGTACTCTCAAGGGACTTAGATATTTGTCTGAAAGCACAAGTGACAAGATGGAGAAAATACAGTGTGGGCTTTGGAACTTAACAGCTCTAGGCGATCTCTCGAAGTCAGAGCTGTCTCTATAACTATTGAATCATTTTGTGGCTTGGCTTCATTTTTTAGAATGTGCCTGTGCTTTCTCTTGCACATTTAAATTTAATTTAAGTTTTTTAAGCAAGGAAAAGTTTGGGAAGGAATATCCCCTTCTACTTTCTAAGCCCTACAACTGGTGTTTTACTTTTCTTAACTAAGAAATTGCTTCTGTAATGATACAGTAACGTGATGTTGAAACAATAGAATTCATGAGACCTAGGAGAACCAGTTGACTTCAAACTTGAACCAGGTTTTTTCTTTCATTGTTAAAGGTAGACTAACAATAGATCATTAGATAAAGAAGAAATCAGTAGATTATTGACTTGATTGCCTAAGATAAAAGAACACATGAGAAGCAATTACTAAGCAGAATTTGATGTTTATTCCTTTGCACAGGACATTGCATGCCTGTTGTTCTGGAAGTGCTCATGGCAAGCTGTCTTAAAAATTACTAAATACTTCTGAAATCCAGCATGCTTTTTTAAGCTTTGTCATTTTTATTGTGATTTTTTTTGATGAAAATTTAGTGTTGGGTACACACTCCGCATACAGTTTAGTACCACTCTAAAGGTGAAGAACAGTGACTGAGAAATCAGGCTGTGAATGAAATGACCAGGAATGAAGAAAACAATACACACCTCTTAGCTTCATAGGAACTCTTCTAATGCTGCTCTTTTGTCTGAAATTGACATTTACCTGGTATTCAGAGGTTAATTCCTGGTAATATGTCATTGCTTGAATCACTTTTCCCTTTAGCTCATCAGTACTTTCTCTTGCATATACTGGTGTGCTACAATATAAAGAAAAAACACTAGAATGTGCTTATGTTGTGCTGAGGTTGTTTTTACTGTGATGTTCTGAATAAAATAAAAAATTCTGTGTTAAGGTTAAAAGAAAGCAGCCCAGTACTAGATGTAAATAGTAATATAGTTGTCCATCCAATATGTAATGCTTTTCAAGTTAATTAACTTTGCTGAGCCTCACCTAACTAATATAGCTAAAGATAATACTGTATGAATCAAAGATAGGTTGTGAAAACTAAACTAGCAAGATGCACAAAATTTCACAGGAGATCCTTTCATTAGAAAAACTCTAGATTTAAAGTCACATCAGCTGTACCCCAGTCCTAGATCTTTGGCATGCATGATTCAGAGGCAGTGGCATAACCTTCCCAGGTCTCCACTCTTTCTCATTATAAGAACAGAGTTGAGTGAACATGTTCTTCACTCCTAAAACTTATTTTATCTATTTCAGTAAATACACTTGATATTTTAGTATAATAATAACATGGGTTGATTAAAAAGATTAATGTGTAGTTGGATAGGGCACAAACAGAATGAGGAGGAAAAGATGAGGATATCTCTGTAGGGTAAAGTAGGGAATAGGGAAAAGGGAAATACCTAGCAGATCAAGTAGTGGCCACTGTTATGGTTTGGATCAAAGGTGCCCCCTGAAAAGCCGTGGATTCAGAGACAGGGCATTGGCAAGAGCACTGGATCATGGGGTGCTAGGCTCATCAGTAGATCAGTCCACTGATAAAGTCACTGCAGAATCAGCCTTTAGGCAGTGTAGCCTGGTTGGAGGAAGTAGCTCATCCACCTGGAAGAGTGCATTCCTGTTCCAGCTCTCTTCCTTTCTCACTGGCTCTTGCTCTCTACTTCTTAGCTGCTGTGAGGTGGGTAGCTTCCCTCCTCTGTCTTGAACTAGCCAGTCATGGACTGTACCCTGTGAATCTGTGAGCCAAAATAAACCTCTTGTCCATTAGATTGTATACAGCAGGTGTTTTGTCACATCAATGAAAAAAACACAGGAAAGGAAAGAATGGGTGTGGGCTGTGGTGGAGGTCAACTACGAAGGAATAGATAGCAGTCAAGTGGGGAGAACCATTATAAAATTAGAAGACAATAGAGACAAGAAGGCTTCAAAATGATTTTTTAGTTTGGTTGACTAAAATATGATAACATTGGCTGTTCTAAAAGGGACAAAAGTAAGAGCTACAGTAGAATAAGTGCTTGCCTGGCAAGAGCAAGGCCCAGAGTTCAATCCCCGGTATCGAAAAAAAAAAAAAAAAGCTAATTTGGAAGGAGTGTGGTCACTTTTGAGATAACAATAAAACAGTCTTTCACTTTCACATTAATTCTGGCCTTGGCAGATTGGGTACCAGTGAACGACCTGGTTAGCACTGCCACATGGGCACTTTTCTTTGATGGACAACTATTTCTCAATTGTCAATGAGACTGTTGAGCGGTGAGCAGTCAGCAGGCAACAATGTGGTAGAGAAGCGAGCAGCTAGGACACTTCAGCCCCCTCAGCTCTCAGCTCAGAGAAGCCCCCAAAGTGACCCCAGCTACCTTGCATAGAACAGAACCAGCCATGTCAGGCAGTCCCTGAACTGGAGAGACAGTACATAACCTTTGTGTTGTACAACCAGGTTTGGGTTTCATTTCTCTTTCATACTAATTAAGGTCCATTGACACTGATCTTGCTTCATATATATATATATATATATATATATATATATATATATATATATATATATGTAATTTTTTGTTTTCAAGAATATTTTTTATTTTTCATAATTTTATTGAACAACAAATAGCAATGAGACAGTTTCAAATCAAATTAGTAGAACAGATTCAATAATTAATACATTGCATATTGTTTTTGTAGTGGTTTTTTGTTGTACTAGGTGCGTACATGATATTCTATTTACAAACACTATTAGAACAGATGCCTCTATTCAATGAATTAAGAGAATATAGCTGTATACATATCTTATTTTTTAAAGCTGAATAACAGTACAGTTTCAATAATTTATACTTTTTACATTGTTATCTTCCTAGTGGTTGCCCATAACACAAGCAGATAAGATATCCTGTACAAACACTATTAATGCAAATCTTTCTTCTCATACAATTACATGAAAGTACTGGATATTTATCCTAACTGTACTATTTATATAAACACAGAATGGTTCTTCCTTTGTATCACCCTTCTTTTGTTTAGTCCTGTCAGAGATGGGTATTCCATTGTCATCCAATTACTGTAGGTACTTGAATTTAATGAAACAATCCAACACAGTCCAGCAGCCCACAATAGTAGTGGGTTTCCCGAAGAAGTTGCAGACTAGAGCCATCTACAGCTCAGCTTATTATTATGGCCTTATTTTACATACCTCATTTTTATACTCTTCTGCTGGATGGTTAAGATCGAGATAAAGCAAGACGTATATAATAAAAAATGTAACTTTTGTATCTGATGAGGTCAATCAAGTCCCTTCAGGATTTATCCTGTAACCCTGTACCTCACTTTGTAGATCCTTTGCCAGTGTCAGACATGTAGGTGAATCACAGCCATTGATTGACCAGTTTGCTCTCTGTGAAAGCCTGAGAGAAAGTTTTCTGTCCATGTGACTCTCCTTAGGCACACTATATATCATTGATCCCATTCTTCTGTGGCTCCAAAATCTCCTTGATCAGGAAATTATGACACAACTGAGTTCCATGGTGTTACAGTACAGGTTCTCCTGTGTCCTGAGTCTTTGCTGACCTTGAGAGGCTAGGGACAAAATGTTGACTGACCTTGTGGCCCTTCCATTTCTCCAATTTTTGATCTGTGAATTTGTTACCCATCCAGAAGTGAAGCTAGTTATTATCCTGCAAAATATGCAGTTCAGTTTGCCCTACCTATCTGACTAAATTCTTTTTACTTGTTGTCATACCTTTCTATTTGTATTTCTCCTTTTGATTTCTTATACTAGAGAGACTACATGATATTTTCACATATGTGTCTGTTTTATTTCACTTATGAATATATGTTCAAGTGGCATCCACTTAAATATGAATGCTTTAAGTTTATCATTCTTTATAGCTAAGTAATATTCCATTGTATAAAAATACCACATCTTTTTCAACCCTTCCTCATGTGGCAGGCATCTTGGTTGTTTCCAAGATTTGGCTCTCACAAATTGTGCTACTATAAACATAGGTACACATATATCACCATGATATGATGTTTTCAGTTCCTCTGGGAAAATTCCCAGTAGGGAGATAGCTGGCTTGAATGGGATTTCCAGTCCTAGTTTTGTGAGGAGTCTCCACACTGATCTCCACAATGGTTGTACCAGTCTAAATTCCCACTAGCAGTGGAGAAGTGTTCCCTTTTCCCCACAGCCTCTCCAGCATTTGTTGTTGGTTGATTTCTTTATGATAGCCATTCTTTCTGGGGTGAGATGGTATCTCCCTATAGTTTTAACTTGCATTTCACAGATGGCTAGTGATGGGGAGCATTTTTCATATATTTATTCACTTCTTTAATTTCGTCCTCTGGGAAGTGTGTATTCATCTCAGATGCCCATTTCTGGATTGGGTCTTTAAATCTGAGAGCCCGTATTGTATTTTATTTATTTATTTATTTATTTATTTATTTATTTATTTATTTAGTGGAACCAGGGATTGAACTCAGGCCCTTGCCCTTGCCAGGGAAGTGCTTATTCCACTGAGCCATCTCCCCTCCCGCCCATATTGTATTTTAGTTCTTTATAAATTCTAGAGAGCAGACATTTGTCTGAGTGCTTATTAGTTAAGATTTTTTTTGAAATTTGTGGGTTGTCTTTCACTTTGTTGATAATTTCTTTTGAAGTGCAAAAACTTCTCCAGAAAAGTTGGTCCCAGTTGTTACTTCCTTCAAGTGTTTCCGATGAGAATACATGTTTGGTAATGAACTCTTTGCTTACCCCTACGTCTTCAAGAGTTCCTCCTACTTTCTCTTCCAGAAGACCAAGTGTTTCTGTTTTAATGTTTAGATCTTTAATCCATTTTTACTTTAGCTTGGTGATAAACCTGGGTCAGATTTTGGTTTTCATCATGTAGAAAGCCATGTTTTCCAGCGCCATTTGTTTAAAAGGCTATCTTTCTTCCAGTGAGCTTGTTTAGCCCCTTTGTCGAAGATCAGATGGCTGAGTATGATTGCAGATGCCTCTGCATCTTCTAATCTATCCCATTGATCCTCAGGTCTATTTCTTTGCCAATACCATGTTGAGTTTATTACAGTGGCTTTGTAGTATAATTTCAAGTCAGGAATTGTGATGCTTCCTGCCTTGTCTTTGTTGGCCAGGATTGCCTTTGCTATTCTAGGTCTTTTCTGGTTCCAAATTGAGTTTTAGGAATGATTTTTCTAGGTCTGGGAGATATATTGGTGGCAGTTTGGTAGGGATTGCACTAAATCCGTGCAACAATTTTGAGAGTATGGCCATCTTCATGATAGTAATTCTTCCTACCCAGGAGCAGGGAATATCTTTCCATTTTTTGCAATCCTCTAGGATCTCTTCTCTGAGGGTGCTATAATTTTCAGTGAAAAGATCTTTGACTTCTTTGATTAAGGTATTTCATTTTCCATAGTGCTATTGTGAAAGGTATTCTTTCTATCATTTTTTGGGTCTTCCAAGTACAGTATCATGTCATCTGCAAATAAGATAATTTAACTTCTTCTTTACCTATTCTTATTTCTTTTATTTCTCCCTCTTGTCTAATGGCTGTAGCTAATGATTTCAAAACTATATTGAATAGGAGAGATGATAGAGGACATCCCTCTCTTGTACCAGGTCTAAGAGTAAAAGATTTCAGTTTTTCCCTGTTTAGAATTATATTAGTTGTTGGGTTGTCATAGATGGCTTTTATCAAATTGAAGTAGAGGTCTTCTATTCCAGTTTTCTGTGGAACTTTGAACATGAATGAGTATAGGCCTTTGTCAAAAGCTTTTTCTGCATCAATTGAGATGATTTTATGGTTTTTAAATTTCAGTCTATTAATATAGTGTATTACATTTATAGATTTTCAAATGTTGAACATAGGATAAATCCTACTTGGTCATGGTGTATGGTCTTCTTTATGATTTGTTGTATTCTATTTTTAGGATTTTATTGAGGATTTTTGCATCTATGTTCATGAAGGAGATTGGCCTGTAGTTCTCTTTTTCTGCTGTGTCTTACCCTGGTTTTATAATCAATGTAATACTTGTCTTCAGAAATGATTTTGGGAGGACAGCTTCCTTTTCAATTTTATTGAAGAGTTTGAGGAGTGTAGGGATTACATCTTCTATAAATTTCTTGTAGTATTTAGCTGTGAATCCCTCAGGACCTGGACTTTTCTTTGTTGGCATGCTTTTTATTACATTTCGTATTTCATTGGCTGTTATTTGGGTTGTTGAATGTGGTTATATCTTCTTGATTCAGTTTTTTCAGGAATCTGTCCATTTCTTCTATTCTGTGAAAGTAAAGATTCTCAAAGTAGCTATTGATAATCTGAATTTTCACTGGGTCTGTGGTGATTTCACTCTTTTCATTCTTTATTGCTTATATTTGAATGTTTTCTTTCCTCTTATTGTTGAGGTTACCTATGGGCTTGTTGATTTTATTTATTCTTTCAAACAACCAGCTTTTTGATCCATTGATTCTTTGAACTATTTTCTTCATCTCAATTGAATTAATTTCTGTTCTAATCTTTATGATTTCTTCCCATCTTTGGGCTCTGGGTTTGGTTTGCTCTTCCTTTTCTAGATGTCGGAAGTGCAGCATTAGGGTGTTTATTTGTTCCCATTCTATTTTCCTAATGTGTCAGTTCATAGCTATGATTTTCCCCTGAGAACTGCTTTCATCACATCCCATAAATTCTGATAAGTTGTGGTTGAATTTTCATTGTATTGTAGATATTGTTGAATTTCTTGTTTAATTTCATCTGTGACCCATTGATTGCTGAGTAGGGTGTTGTTTAATTTCCACGTATTTAGGGTTTTTTTCTGGTTCCTTTTGTCATTTATTTCAGTTTCATTGTACTGTGGTTGTATAATATGTATGGGATAATTTCTGTTTTCTTAAGCATGACCTATGGACTAGTATGTGGTCTATTTTAGAAAATGACCTGTGTGCAGCTGAAAAAAATGTGTATTCAGCTGTAGTTTGGTGGAACACCCTGTATATGTCCACCAGGTCCTTTTGTTCCAAGCTCTAGTTCAGTTCTGCTACTTCTTTGCTAATTTTTTGTCTAGTTGACCTATCTTTTTGAGATAAGGGTGTGTTAAGATCTTCTGTTAAGATTGTGGTCTTGGATATTAGATTTTTCATGTCCATTAAGATTTGTCTTACATAGTTGGGTGCTCCTGTGTTTGATGCATAGATATTTATGAGTATTACCTCTTCCTCTTGAATTTTTCCTTCAACCAATATATAGTGGCTTTCTGTGTTTCATTTGTTCCTTCTTGGTTTGAAGTTGAGATTGTCTGAAAACAGAATTGCTACTTCTGCTTTTTGCTGAGGTGTTGGGCCATGTAGTATTGTTTTCCATCCTTTGGCTTTCATCCTGTGAATGTCTTTTTGAATTAAATGTGTTTCTTATATATAGCATATTGTCGGGTTTTGTTTCCTAATCCACTGTGCCAGTCTATTTCTCTTAATTAGTGAATTGAGTCCATTTACATTTATGGTTATAATTGAAATGTGTTGACTTTTGATTGTGATGTTATTTACCTGCTGTTATTTACTCCTTTTTATCCTGTGCTTAAATGTTTGCCCTATTTAGTGGGTTTCTTCTGTTCCCATTTGTGGAGTTCTGGTCACTGTGGTACCTCTGTAGAACATCTTTCTGTAGCCTGGGTAGGCATGGCTTTGTCGTCATGAAATTCTTTAACTATTCTTTGTCATGGAAGTATTTCCCTTTTCCATCTAACTTGAAAAATGTTTTGCAGGGAATAGTAGTCTGGGCTGGAATTTGTCTTCACAGAGAACTTGAAGTAGTCTGCACCATGCTCTCCTTGCCTTCATGATGTGTGAAGAGAAGTCTGCTATAATTCTGATGGGTTTTCCTTTGGATGTGATCTGTTTCTTTTGTCTAGTGGCTTTCAGTATATTATTCCTGTGTTGGATTTCTGGGATCTTGACTATTATATGTCTCAGTGTGTTTTTAGTTGGGTTGAAGTTATTTGGTGTTCTGTATGCTTTGGTTACCTGAATGTTAGATTGTTTTCTCATATTTGGGAAGTTTTCTGCTATTACTTCTGCCCATTGTCTTGCAAGTGATGGACCATGTTTTCCTGCATCTTCGTTGTCTTTAAGAGATCCTTTCTCACCTTATCACTAGCTGCACCAGTATCTTCAAGATCTGAAACTCTGTCTTTGCTTTCACTCAAACAGTTTAGTAGACTCATGATTGAGATTTTAAGTTCTTCTATATCTCTTTGAGTCTCCTTTATGCAATCTACTTCTTTCTGTATTGCTCATTTAAAGAATCTGCCATATTTCTTATCTCCTTTATTTTTTTTTATCAATGTCTTCTTTCTTCTTTAATTCTTTCACTGCAGAGATTTTTCCAAATTGGGTTTCCTCCATATATTTTCATAATTGATTCTCTACTTCAGATGCTATGATTTCAAAGATTTTTTTTTATTCCAGAAATTATTTCTGCTCTGAGTTCCTCTTTACCTTTCTGCTATTGTTTCTTTGCTGGCAATGCTATTAGTTCATATATTTCAGCTGAACTAGTGTTTTCTGCACTTGTTCTGGGTGGGCATTGGGTTTCCCCCATACATTTCTGGAATTGATTCATTACTTCAGATGCTATGTATTCAAAAATTTCTTTTTTATTTCAGGCATTAATTCTGCTCTGAGTTCCTCTATACCTTTCTGCTGTTGTTTCTTTGCTTCTTACTCTGTTAATTCATTCATTTCATCTGAGGTAGTGTCCTCTGCATTTATCATGGGTGGGCTTTAGGCCTGAGATTACATTTTGCTCCTTGTCTTTGTTATTTTGTATAGCTCTGACCTCTGACCTTTGGTGTACAGCTTTGGTGCAGTTATAACTTTAGCATGTAATGAGATTTGGGTGCAAATCTATTAAGTTTGCATTTATCCAGTTATGCCTGACCTGGATCAAGCTGTTGTGTTCAGCTCCTTTTTACTGCAGCCCTTCTGGCACAACTGTGAGCCTGTGGCTCCCTTCTGTTGTGCCCCTGGCCAGGGGCACCAGGGACCACCAAAGCTCTCCCACACACTCATCAGGCCATGCTAGGGTGGATCAGGGGCTGGAAGAGTCACAAAAATTCTCACTCACTCAGCGGGCTTGGGGTCAGGGGCTCCAGGGAACCTCAGGGGTCACGGAGGCACAGTAGAGTCTCAAAGCTCACATGGTTCCTGAGATTTGCTCTCTGGGTCTCTCACTGGTGGTGTGGGGAAGTCTGAAATTCTCCCACACACTCACCGGGCTGAGCTGGGTTGGATTGGAGCTAAGAGAGTCTCAGAAGTTCTCCCTCACTCGGCGGGCTTGGGGGTTTCTTTTATTTTTAAAAAATATATTACTGTTTCTTCTTGGCCTCCAACATGCCCTCCTGACTAAGGAAGACCAGGAAGCTCTGGACCATGTGAGCCCCAGCCATGGCCACATCAGCAAGATTACTTGGGAATATCACCCAGGTTACTTTGGGAAGGTTGATATGAGACATTACCACTTAAAGAGAAACCAGAGCTTCTGCCCCGTAGTAAGTTGTGGACATTGGTCAGTGAGCAGACAAGAGTGAATACTCCCCAAAACAAGACTGGAGCAGCTCCCATCACTGATGCAGTGTGACTGGGCTACTACAGAGTTCTTGGGAAGGGAAAGCTCCCAAAGCAGCCCGCTATCGTGAAAGCCGAATTCTTCAGCAGAAAAGCTGAGGAGAAGATTAAGAGTGTTGGGGGTGCCTGTGTCCTGGTACCTTGAAGTTACTGGACAGGGGGCCCATTCAAATGCTAACAAATGGTTTTTAAAAAAAAGAAAAACTAAATAATATACTACTTTATTGTTAGCTTTAATCATCCCATTGTATCCTAGAAAACCAGAACCTATTCCTCTCATCTAACTACAACTTTTGAGTTTTTGTTTTGTATTGTGTTGTGCTTAAGCCTAGACTCAGGAACTCCTGCTCCTGTTCTGTCCCTGAGCCAGCCCCACAGCCCTGATACAGCCCCTCACTGTAACCCACCTATCTCCGTTCTTCCCTCTGCACTCCACTTCCCAGATTCTAGAAACCACAATTTTCCTCTTAACTTCTATGACCTCAGCTTTTTTAGATTTCATCTATGAAATCATGCAGTGTTTATCTTTCTGTGCTTGGCTCATTCACTTAGTCAAACCATTTCAGGCCTCAAAAAGCACTATGTAGGTTGTTTCTTTCCCTCTGATGCTTTCCTAAATGAATATCCTCTTTACCTAGAAAGAAAGAAAGAAGAAAGAAAGAAAGAAAGAAAGAAAGAAAGAAAGAAAGAAAGAACGAAAGAACGAAAGAACGAAAGAACGAAAGAACGAAAGAAAGAAAGAAAGAAAGAAAGAAAGAAAGAAAGAAAGAAAGAAAGAAAGAAAGAAGAACCTATGACACATCCCTTAAAGGCCCACAAGCAGCCACACCTGCATTGGGAATATCTCAGTGGCTCCTCTTCTCAGAAAGCCCCAGGTCCAGCTAACACTCCCTACTGCTCCTCTACAGAGAATTCATACTTTAACATATTCTCCTCTTTCTGGCATCTTTCACACTTTCCTCCTTCCCCTCCAGTCCCTGCTGATAACTGGTATTTGTGTAGTATTGATAATATAATTGATACCTAAGAACCAACCTGTGTCTGGTGCTAATTTAAATACTTCCTAGGTGTGTGTCATTTGATGATGACACTATGCCTGTGAACTGGGAACTGTCATCATCACCACTTGCAAAGGGCGACAACAAGGCACAAGGCAGGAAGGGGGGGGTGGCAGAAAGGTCCAGTCTAGCTCACAGTGGAGGCGGGATTCAGAGATGCCCAGTCTGACTCTAGAGCAGTGGTTCGTGCCCCGTGGGACACACTTATGCCCTCTACTTCTGACTTTCTGGATTCCAAACTGACCCTGAAACTCACTCCTGTGTGTTTTAATCCCTTACCCTAAATCCTGTCTCCAAGACCATTTATTTCTCCTTCTGTGAAGCTGCAGGAGGAGGTGACAGTGAGACAGCGGGTCACAGAAGGGAAAGGACGATTTCAGTGGGGAGGAGAGAAATTTAGGTATTGTGTGTGTGCTACTAAATCATTGCCAAGAGACTGAGACTTCCCTCGGTTCTTAAAAGTTCACACTTCCTTGGCTTTTCGAGAAACAGTGGCGAAATATGTTGCACTCCCACTGGAAGGAAACTTTGTCATTTCCTATGAGGAACAATGACTTCTATTCTTTCAGTGCGATGTGTCTGTGTACTGCCCGAATGTGGCAAGATGAGAATATGCTGGGCATTGCTGAAGTCAAAGAAGCCTTGGGAGTCTAGCAGCACTGTGCAAGGAGAGAGAGCACCAGAGGACACCACAGGGAAGCGTGGCCTTCCATTTACAGAAGAGAACAACAGCTGGTGGCCATCTTTCTCCTACCCAGAAAGGAGGGTAGAGAGGGAAGCGACTGGCCCCTATGTTTTTTACAGCCACCCTAGAGCTTTTTCATTTAATGTTCCGATAATGTCCCCATTCTAAGGGAAGTTAGATAGTAACAGACTAAGAAATGCATTTCTCTCATGAATGACGGACACATCAGTGCATGCTCTGGTTGGATATATCAACCCAAGAGAAGAAGAGAACATAGTCCTTCCAATACCTAGACACAGTTGGGTAAATGAAGGACCAGGAAATAAAGCCTTAGAGTTGTATTGATATGAGAGACTCAGTTGTACGGGACTCTTGGCAAGATCAGTGCCTGCACAGTAAGCTCTACCACAGAGCTGCATGCAACTCAGCTTTTCAGCTAAGATTCGGCCAAAAGGTATATCTCACTCCCTGTCCCTTTTTGTTCTTTTTCATCTACTCGCTCAATCCATGGGATCACCTTTGTCATGTGCTCCCAATCCTAGGCTCAACAGTGAAGACCTCCCCTCCCTGACCGTGGCAGTGGGTCACAGTTGACGCCTTTTTGCTTCTCTGGTCTTGTTCTCCAAAGCTTAATCCCCTGGTTAAATATTGAGAGCAAGCCCCTCCCTTCATATTTACTTCATTGTTCCATTAGTGCAACATCCACAATGATTTTGTTTTTGTCTTTCCAGCACATTGAATCAAGCCCTAGTCAGCGTTTCAGGGACAACCCTTCTTATCCAATCACAACTGAGGAGCTTTCTGACGTCAGTTCTGGTGACACTCTGCATCCGCTGTATGCCCTGTTACTGCCTATAGAGGTGAGAAGGGCATTCCTCCATAAGGCCAGGGTGCTAGGAAGCACACAGCAAAGCCCTGGGGCCACTGCCTGGGTTCAATTTCTTTCCTTACACATTGTTCCCTACATAGGATCTAGAAAGAGGCTCCACCATGGCCAGACTGGCCGCTCCTGTTTTTGTGACAGAGTGTTGCCTCTGGAGCTCTGGCAGTGTATCAACTTGCCACAGGAGCCAGCATGCCAAGGAGGACTGGGCTATAGCAAGGGTCCCTGCCCCAAACCGCAGGACACAGGTGCAAGCCCTGGCTAGTGGTTAGAGTCCCTTGGAGATTCATGGCCAGGTAACCAGACTCCTGTGGTACCACAGGGTGGGGGAGACAACATGAGGGAGTATTAAGCGATAAATGGACAGGAAGCATCTTTGAAAATACACCACTCTGTGCTGCTGACAAAGATACCCTGAAATGTAAACATCACTCTGAAGAGTGCTGCACTTCAATCAGAACTCTGTACAGATGCTGGCTCTGTGCAGATGCCTGAGGTGCTTTCCCTCAGCCTGCTTCCTCCTCCCCAGCTGATTTCCCTGAAATTTTCTACCCAGCCCAGTTGCTACAACTCAAGTTTCCCATTTGGTACGGGCCTCTTGTGACCCTACGAGTGACAGAGTACCTCCACCTATGTCCCAAGCATCGGCTCTTTGCATCAGTGTCACACTAATTCTATTCATTCACTTACCGTGTTACTCACTCTGTAGGCAATGAAAAAACACCCTTTCCTGGGAATTTGCCATGAGAAAACTAATGCAATAATCTCATTATTGAAGTAAAGGTATAGAAAGAATTGATATGCCAGAAGGGGGCAATGGTGCATGTTGAATTTCACTTACACTAACTAGAAAGCTGCTAAATGTCACAGGATAGACGAACAAAGGTAAAATTCAGGCTGTTACAAGAGTCCAATCACAGGCACATGCCTGTGATCCCAGCACTTGAGAGGCTGAGGCTAAGTAGTGGCCTTGAGTTCAATGCCAATCTGGGCTCCAAAGTGAGTCCATGGCCAGCCTGCACAACAGAGTGAGACCCCATCTTAAAAATGACTCACCAAAAAAAATGAGCCCAATAGACAAGTCTCCCTGAAGCAGAGAGATAGGAAATGAATGTGTGTGGTGCCCACCTAACACCATGCTCTAGGCTCCAGCAAAAGCTCACAATGCCTTAAGCCAGGTGCAAAGCACCCTGGGAAATGCAGCTTTGGGGCACAGTCTGAGATGAGTTCTAACAGCAAAGAAACAAATGACTGACTCCTGTACCAGGTTCCTCTGGGAGACCATGACTTTTGTTCTGGTAAGTCCAACACAAGAAATAATCTGCATTAATTTGTTGAACAAAATATTTAAAATGAGATCCATTTTCATTGTCAGAAGACCTCTCTCTCTCTCTCTCTCTCTCTCTCTCTCTGTCTCTCTCTTTCCCTCTCTCCCTTCCTCCATTCCTCCCTCTCCCTCTCCGTCACCCTCTCTGTCTCTGTCACGCTCTCATCACCCTCTCCCTCTCCCTCTCCCTCTCCCTCTCCCTCTCTGGTCTTTGTGCCTTTGACTCTTGACTTGTCTCAGTTTCCACATTCCCCAAGTTCCAAATGAATGAGAAGGAGCCCTTGGTTATCTAATTTGAAATTTCCATTGAGTTCAGTTTCTGTTTCCTCAGGGCCCTGCTCTGGGGGCCAGACAGGCTAAGAAAGGAGCTTCTTTGCTATCCAGCAATTTTTAAGTCTTTTCATTATCAGTTCTCCAGTTCAGTGCATAATGAGGTCTTGTAGTAGTAGATAGGGAATTCATCTGTCAGCCAAGAGGTTGAGCCCGACTGCCAGATCCAGGACCATTATCTATAATTACTTCATGGGTAGTCCACAAAGATCATTTTCTTTATAAGATAGAAGAGTCAGGTCTTTCTGAAGTCTTTGTAGATAACTCCAGGCCAAAGCAAGAGGAGCTGATGTTGATATACAGAATGAGGTGCTTCCCCTTCTCTTCAGTGAGACAGGGGGACCTCTGCCCCAGACATAAAGCCATTTACCATGAAATCAGTGGGTATTGACTGGTTTCTGAAGCTCTAGGCTCTTCATCACTTGCCAGGGTCTCCATGAAAGGTCTCTGTGTCAGTGAATTTCTCTGTTTGAATCATGACAGTCCATAGAACTTGCTTATCTGTTGGCCAGGTGCCTGATTCCCTGCACAAATTCAGGAGGAAATTAAAAATCATAAGTTATTCAGTGGAAAATAAAAATTCTTAAAACTCAATGACCAAAACAAATTTTGGTTTTTTGCAGAAGGTGGATGGGGAGGTGAAGCTCTGGGGTGGAGCTGACTGCAGCCCCCTCCCAAATGCTGTCCCTGGGGCTCTGCTCCCAACCTTGTCTCAGTGAAGTCTTGGTCCCCTATGAGTATTTATGCCACAGAAACTGGACTGGCAAATGCTAGAAGTTGGAGCTTTTGATTTCTAATTCTCCCCCAGAAACCTAGGTGTAAAACTTACCAATGTACACATTTTGTACCTGTGACCCCGGAATTAGATTTATTAACTAATAAAGGGCGATGGAATGCACAGGGATCCAGGAAGAGAGCTAGGGGGCTTTGTTATGTGAGCTGAGAATGTACAGATGGTTTTCAAGAGAGGCTAGGGGAGGAAAACACTTCTACACTGAACGCTGCCATGAAACAGAGGCTTAAAAACTGGGTCCAAAGCAGCCATTACTCAGGCGGCACAAGGATGAAGTGGGGCTCGGGGGATTGCTGGGAAAAAGGCACCAGTAGGGCAGGAAGTAGCAATGCTCAAAAAGATAGAGCTGGCTGTCACTCCCGAGCTGTGGCATGACTGCAGGAGACAGGTCTTTGGTGTGACCTGGTCCAGGCACCACCAGAAACCTTTTTCTTTTATAGACTCTGTTAGGAACTTCAGCCTGATTGCCAGCAGGTTTTAGGTGTGGACTGTGGGCCCCGTTTCCTTGGAAACTGCAAAGGGAAGCCAACTGTGCAATGCTATTTCATCTGGTCTGGAAATGAAGCTTCCCCCGGAGGCTGGTGCTCCGGGCACAAGTGGGACTCTCATTCCCACTGACACATCAAGTGGCAAACTTCCTCTCAGCCTTGGATTTTAAGAAAACATAGCTTCTCAGCACAATTCCACTGAGGTCAGTGAACAACACAATCTTCCCAGGCAGACATCTCCTACCCACCCTCACCTGCTCCCCACAAGTTGTTTCAGCCTCTCTGGTCTCACCCTGGATTTGGGGGAACACATTGCATCTGTATCCAAAGGAAGTATGGACAGACATGGTAAAGATGTTGAAACTTCCATCTCTCAAGCACCTATTGTCACCAGAATCAGATCCCTACCACAGAGTGTGAGCCTAATAAATGCTTGAGAAATGAATTTTCAGCAATGGGAGATATCTTGGAGTGAAATAGGACTTCTTACTTCTTAGCCAATACTATCTAGATAATTCACTCTATGCTTTATTTATTGCTTTAGTGATCAAGTTCCTTTTTCAATAGAAAGTTCCTCTCCAAATGGTACAGCTAGGAAGGAAAGCGTGGTGTCTGCAGCTGTGAGCTAGGTGTGGCCCTCACAGTAAGTAAACACGAGCATGGTCTTTGGCTACCTTTGAAGCCATAAAGTAACATGCCACAAGCTACCAAGCTTTCAGCAGTCTGCTGAATGTGATACCTGGCCACCTGCTCCAGAACCACGCAAGATGTTTGCTTTAAAAATGAAAATTCTTCTCTGCACCCCTGATGGGCTAAATTGGAAGTTTCAACATGTAGCCTGCTACTCTACAACTGCACATTAAGATGGACATCTTTACCAACTGAAAGAACACCTGGTCCACATGGTGAGACACGATTCTCCTATGTGGTTTCCTCACCCCACATGAGTGTTGTTTGATATTTGTTCCCTTGTCCATTCAAAGAGGGTTTGCTGAGTGCCAGGTACACAGATAACGGGATGGCAAAAGAAACTCCTGGTGGTCACAACCCTCCTGTAAAAACATTTTTCAAGTCTGTTTTTCCAGAACTGTAATTGTTTTGACTTGCATTGAGACTAAAACAAAGAAAAAAATGGTACATGCCTCCTGATTAATTGGAATCCCCAGTGTTCACAAGCTAATCAGGGGCATTGTTCGTTATGGCTAGAAGGGAAATAGGCATCTACTTGATTGCACCACCCCCATATTCGTTGTCCCCAAGGCTGGTCCACTCTTCATATTCCTAGCAGGCAGTGGCTCCCAAACATGGTACTGGCAAAAGAAAATTGAGCCACTTCATTGAATTCTTCCTCTGCTGCTGCAAGACCTCCCAAGTTCCATGCAGTCTCTCAGGCCATCAGCTGGGAACTCAGCACAGATCATGGTACATAGGCTGCTACTCCATCTCTTCTCCTGTAGCTGATTATATGAGACCTGGACCGTGGGGTAAGCTTGTTTCAGCCACTTAGATTCCTGAGTTTTCTCACAGCTGACTAAATCAAAGAAGCCATTTGTTCTGGTAAGAAGGATAGGGGGTTTAGTTGAAGCTAGCTGCAAGGAAGCAGAGGGACCTGTTCACCTCAAATGACATCTTCCTGTGTGCAGGTGTGTTCAAGTCTTTCATAACTAAGAACAGTGTAAGAGAAATACATGGAGATAGCAGGTATGTTCTGGCTTGTTCCATTCCTCCTGGACCCAGACCTCTTCCCCCCTTGCCTAAAGGAATGAAACTAGACTTGACCACCTGATGTCAGCATCTTGCCCAGGAGAGAAGAGGGAGCCTTGTATGCCCTAAGCTTATGGAGGTTAAAGAATCCATTTGCCTCAAAAGGAAAAACTAACCACAAGCTAGAGCAGGAAGAACTAGAGATCTCACACCTCAGCCCTCCTGACCAACCCAAACCTCGAGAGGGTCTGCTTCTCCCTCCCTGTAGCGGGCAGGCTCTCACACAAGGACTAGTGAGACCAGTGTGGCAGGCCACAGAATGCCCATATGGGACAAACTTTGACCTTCAAGGGAAAAAACACAAGCACAGCTGCCATCCTTGGCTTCTCTCTGCTTCTTAAACTGTTTCCTGCCAAACTTAAATGCAGAGTAGAGATATGCTAATATCCAAGTACCCAGATTTTCCATTTCCCTCAGCTGCTGCATAATGTGGTCTCAGCCACATTATGGGAGAGGAAACCAAAAAACAGAAGTCACAGAACCTGGGATGCAGGAGCTCACAAACAGGTACCACAGAAGGAAGCCCAGCCACACCTTGAATTGTTTTTTTGCTCCTGTGAGACTTCCGCAAGCAGCCTACTAAAGAACATATGAGCCAAAATACACTTTCAAGAATGCTTTGTAAAACATATTTGATAGCATAGATCTTTTTTCCAGCTAGCTTATGGCCCAGGGCCTTAGGGAAACAGTAATCCTACATGAATTCAATGCTGACTACAAAACAAGATCACCTGCATATTCTTATTGCTCAAACAAGGGTAGAATTCTAGATCAGAAAACATTTTCCCTTGGCAATTGAAGGCATCTATCCATCGTCTGCTAGCATATGGTGTGGCTGTTAAGAACCCTAGTGCTGTTCTCACTCCCAACACTTTGTATGTGAACAGGGTTTTGGAATTTTTAGGATCATTTCATTATCACGAGTCCCATGATGCTGTGCTGCTTGGTGGGCCTTCTGTCCAGTCTTGGTTCCATTGTTCTAAGTCGAATGACATTTAGGCCCTTTCTGTCTCAACAGCCTTGTAAGCGAAATACTCCTCCCTCTGGTCTTTATTCTGCAGAGAATAAAGACAGCAGAGAACGAGGCCTGTACACAGAGGCGGGGAAAGAGCAGAGTGTGATTCGTTAGGACAAAGCTGACCTCTAGCTAGCTGAGAGGCAGTCCGGGGGGAGACAGGGCTGAGGCAGCCAGGTCCAGGGTGTCCCGCAGCCTTTGGTGGGTGCTGAGAGGGGCGGTTTGGCACAGGCAGATGTCATCGAGCCCATTTCAGACTTGACAGGCAAATGAAAATGAAGGCATGCAGGTGCTGTTGCTAGGCTTCCTGTCATCAGAAAAGCAGATTTTAATCAGTCCTTTGTGCACCAATTAGGCCTTTGTCCCTAGTGTTCCAGTTCCTCAAGATTTATCCCAATGTACTCAGGCCCTGGCCCTAATCTACCTATCATCCTCTTTATCTCCTGGCCTCACTGTGTCCTTTACCTCTGGGGAGTTTTCTTGTGTTAATCTTTTGATGATGCTGTATATTCTATTTCTCTATTTTCTGTTTCTAGGATGCCTATCGATCAGATCTTGGATTTTCTCAATGATCTATGATTTTCTGATTCTTCATTTCCTATTATCCATTTGTCCTTTCATCCTTATTTTTTTTCTACATTTCCTCATTGTCTTCCCTGATCTTTCTAATGGTTGCTTTTTTCTTTTTTTTTTTGGCTGCCTCAGGCTGCCTTAAGGGCAGGTCTGGTGCCTGGGGTTGAACTGGGATCCCCTGTACCTGACTGAGTTTGCCCAAGCAGGCACTTTAGACAACTGAAGTAACCCACAAGCCCCATGGTTGTTTTCTTGATTTCTGATTACTTCCTTTTCTTCTTTTTAAAATTATGGCAAAATCTGCATCACTTTTACTATTTTTTTATTTTATTTTTTCTTTTTTTGGCAGAACCGGGGATTGAATTCAGACCCTTGCACTTGCCAGGGAAGCACTTATTCTATTGAGCCATCGCCCTGGCCCCACTTTTACTATTGTTAAATGGGCACGGATATGAAGTATACCCTCAGTGTCATACAACCATAACCTCTACCCATGTCCAAGTCTTTCATCATCCCAAAGAGAAACTCCACGTCTTTTAAACAGTGATTCCCCATTCTTCCTCTCCTTATACCTGGAAGCCACCATTATGCTTCCTCTTTCTTTGAATCTGACCCCTCTGGGTATATCATATCACTGGAATCTCACAGCATTTCCCTTTCAGCCAGGCTTATCTTACTTAACATGTTTTCAAGGTTCATCTCTATTGTAATATGGATCACGATTTCATTCTTTTCTAAGGTTAAAAAAGATGTTTCTGTGTGTACATAACTCATTTCATTTACCTGTTTTTGGGGGGTCTGTCTACACTTTTGGCTGCTATGAGCTCTGCTGCTACCAACCCTGGAGCACACATATTGTTCAAGTCCCTGTTTTTAACTCTTCATGCATAAACCCAGGAGTTGAATTGCTAGATCATGTGTTTACTCTGCTTGATCTTTTGAGTAGCTATTATAAAGTTCTCCCCCAGGAAACTGCAGTATTTTACAATCCCACCAGTAAAGTATAATTTCTCTACATTCTCACCAACAGTTTTTTATTTTGTTTTGTTTGTATATTTTTTGTTTGGTTTTGTTTTTTATAAGTCTTTTCAGATTCAACTCTCCCCAAAGAAAAACAAACTTCTTGTTCTTAATGGGAAAAGCCCTAACCTTCCTTCAGGCAGACATTCTCTGGAACACCCTCTCCTAGAACCTCATCCAGCAAGCAATGTTTCAGAGCCGTGTTTCCAAATTCCGAGTCTCCCTGGTGCCTGATATCAAACCTGTTCACCTCTGTACAGTATTTCTTCTCAGGAATCTTACATTTTCCTGTGTCATTTTCATTTTGTAGTTCCACCTACT
The DNA here is from genome assembly GCA_004027165.1 of Ctenomys sociabilis. Taxonomy (NCBI): domain Eukaryota; kingdom Metazoa; phylum Chordata; class Mammalia; order Rodentia; family Ctenomyidae; genus Ctenomys; species Ctenomys sociabilis. Next base: position 89,851 of record PVKA01002279.1, on the reverse strand, counting down.
GCTGTCTTCTACCACCCTCTGAAGAGTTGTTGTTATTATGATTGTGACTATTCCTTGTTAGCACATTGTAATACATTTATTGATTATTATTGTTATTATTCATTGGAAAGGGAAACAGAGGCATATTTCCATTTATCCCATCTTCCAGATGTCCCTACGATCTGCCTTAGCAGGCTAGCAATCTCTCATGGCAATTACCATAACTTCACATTTTCAAAGTGATATTTTAAGGAATGATGTTTGCAAAGTTGTTATTAAAGACATGTACAGAGAGAGTTTCATACACAAGTAAGAGAAACATTAAGTCCCAGACCTCCACAAGCAATACCAAACTGGGTAATACTATTAAAGAAATGTCTTGAAAGCTAGCTTAAAATCCACATACAAACACCATTCTCTGAGTATTATGGTGCATCTTTAGGATCACACACACACACACACACACACACACACACACCCCTACCAGAAGCCTATAACATGTGATCAAAACATATAGTGAATGTTTCAAGTTTTTAAAATGTATTACAGAAGAAGACATATTACCATTAATCCCACTCAAAACACTCTCATGCTCTCTGTGAGCACACTTAGCTCACCATTCTTGCCACATTCTGATCCATTCTGGGAGTGTTCTTTCATGAGTGTCTTTGCAAGGTGTGATCAAAACCTCAGTGAGTGCTGTTACTGAGCGCGCTGTCCAACATAAAGGTCGCCTCGTAATGACGTCACACGGTGTCTTCATCCACTTTCTTCACCAGCTATGGTACCTGTGACTTCTGTGTCTTCCCCAAAATTAAAATGACCACAAGAAATAAGCACTTTGAATCACTTCAGGACAGCAAGGCAGCCCCAACAGCATAGCTGAATACCCTCAGGGAAGAGGACTTCTAGAACTGCTTTGGGAAATGCTAAAGTAATGCAATAAGTGTCAAAGACTGAAGAGAGCTTGAAGAGGATGAATGGTAACATGTGCTTCATTGTAATCATTTGTTTTAAATATTCACTGTCTTTTGATCATCCCTTATACATGAAACTTACATCTTTACCTTACTCAGCCACTAAGGTTTTTAAATTACCATGCTCATAAGAAATGACTCTGTGTCTTCAGAGGAACTCCAAGCAAATTGTGAATAATAACAGAGCAGCTTTTGTCTAGTCACCCTAGGTAGGCGCACCCAAAGGAACACATAAATAGAAACCCTGCCACTGCGTATTTCCAGAGTCCTTTGAATTCACAGCCACATCTTCTGTACTCAGATGAGGTACATCCCATAATATGGCTTCCAACTTCTTGAAAAACAAGTATTAATCTCCCCAAATGACCAATAAAGTCTTCTCCCTTGACAGCCAGGATTTGGGCTTTCGCATTCTTTATTCTTTCTGTTAAGCTTTTCCTATGAAGTTGTCCCACATTTGATGTGTTCTTTGTTCAAATACCACTCATTCTCTGCCAATTTAGAAAAACATGCTTTAGTTCTACTGTTGCAGCTGAAAGGAAGGATAAAGGAAGGCCTGGGATTTCTTTTTTTCCAGGATGGGTGGGGAGAAGCTTTTCTAAAAGCACCCAGCGATTTCCTCAATTCCTGATTTTGACATTTCTTTCATGGTTTGTCTCTTTTATGAGAAAAAGACGCTTCTTGTATGCCAAAATGCCACTTGTTACAAATGCAGTCGACATCCCTGAGCCACTCAGAGGGTAACTTCGTGATCTACTGAAGAGTCTTGCTGACAGGGTGCAGCTCAGCTGCCAGGACCTCAAATGAATGCCGATAACAATTACATGCAAATCAGCTACAGCAGTACATACATAATGCCTTCAGCTGCCTCCATCTTCCAAGGCACAAATGCCATTCCAGGCTGTTATAATTAATTGCCCTGAGATAAGTGTACAGCAAGAAGATCCCTATCATTTCATCCTCCACCACTGATTTACACATCTGACATGGGGAGTGTGTTGTTAACCAGTTAGGCAGCTTAATTAGGTTAATTGATGGGGCCACTGGTGTGTTCTGGGAGTGACTCGACTCAGTTGCCCATCTACCTGCTCCTTCTGCATAGTAGTCTGCTCATTCTGAACCACAAGTGGAACCTAGCACACATCCTCTGAGTGAGAACTTCACCACTCTGCCAAGCGTCAGTATTTCCTCAGTGCTCAGCAGAGTGCCTAACACATAGTGTTTATTACATTGAAGTGGAATCTTATGTTTATTACTTCAGTACTTTCCTTCCACAAACTCAGAGCAGTTTCGTGGTGAAGGAGCCAGAGGATGCAAAAACACAATCTCTGATGAGGACCGAACCCGGGCCGAGCTATCCACCTGGCTAGGGTTCTGCAGCTGCCATGCTGAGCCGTGGCCTGTGTGGACATGTTGAGAATGGAGAGTAGCACAGTGCCATCTGGGAGCCACATGCTCATACTTTTTCTGTCAAGTGGATACTCAGTGCTCCAGGTGTGGCACTGCTCTGGTTGCCAGCACCATGCAAAAGTCTTTGCAGGTGTCTCCATCTGACCAGCGAGGTGCAAGGGCCCATTCTCGAACTGAAAAGGCTCCTTGTTGCGTGAGGCTAAGGCTGCTAGCCACCACCAAACAGGCTTTTCTGCCTTCCTTGTCACTTTGAAGTGGCTGCCCAGGTTGGATGGTGCTTTCTCTCTTTTCCTGCAACTAGGTGGTCTCAGGTGAGCAGTTCTTGCCAGTGGCATGGTAGCAGAGTTCAGCCAGTGGGGGCTTCCTTCAAATCTGTGTGGGCTAGTGGGCTTCTCAGGTCCAGTCACGAAAGGTGATCCAGCTTTTAACCGGGAGACGGCTCAATAGAATAAGCACTTCCCTGGCAAGTGCAAGGACCTGAATTCAATCCCCAGTTCCGCAAAAAAAAAAAAAAAAAAAAAAAAAAAACACCTGTCTGCTTGGGACATTTGCCCTGGGGATCTAGTTAGACCAGGCCATGAAGTGGCCCAGCAGCCACAAGGAAATCCACAGGCAGAAGTTCTAGCTGTAGCCACAGCTACCTAGCAGCCAACACCAGCACCGGGTCTGGGAAGCTCAGCAGGTCAGTCCCTGCCGCCTGCAGACTAGGGCTAGCCCACCAGACACGAGGAGATGTAAGTACTCTGTGCCTCCGAGCCCTGCCCCGACTGCAAACTCAGGAGCAAAACCAGCGCTGCTGTAGTTTCAAGCCTCTATACTGGGATGACTTTTAAACATCAATTAAGAATCCAGCAGTCACGTGGGTGAAAAAGACATGCATCACATCTGGTCGCAGGCCCTGAAGAGTTGGGTGGCCTGCCCTTTCTACCACTGCCCTTCCCCAGTGCTCCAGGCACAGGAGGAGCACAGGCTAGAAGGAAACAAAGGTCCCCTTGCTACACTGTGGCAAGTCCTCCATCAGTCAGAGACTGTTTAGGAGCTATAAATACATTTGAAATACATCAAGCTGCGAACAATTAGCAGTTTGTATTTTTACAGCACCTACAATTACCTGAGCTTTCTCAGCTCATTTTATTCTCGCTTGCCCCAATCCTTCCACTTTAGTCAGCACTTTTCTCCTCTTGAGCTTTCTGGGGGTGACTAACTGTCCTCACCTAAGTTTCTGTGCTGCTAACTTCACCCTGGTGGAAGGACACAGTGTATATGAGGAACAGCCCCTGGAGGGAGAGTCTCCTAGGTGACGCCTTGGTAGAGGGCAGAGGGAAGGCTGGGGGCTGGGGACATAGCTCCCGGGTCTAAGAGCCTGCATGGTAAGCACAAGGACTATAGTTGGATCCCCAGTACCACATGCTGTGCTGGCCCCAGAACTGTATACCAGAGGTGTGGATGCTGCACCAGCCCTGGAGCAGGTAATTGGCATTACAATGTAAGGAAGAGTAGCTAGCAGCCTGAGCTCCTACTGCCTCTCCCTTGTGCTCTCGCTCTTTTTCGCTGCCATGAAAGGCTGCCCTCTGCTATGTGCTGCTCTGCCTTGGAGCCAGCTGAATATGAACTGAAACCTCCAGGAACTGCGAGCTAAATAAACCTTTCCTTCCTTCATTTTGATGTCAGGTATTTGTCCCAGCAACAAGAGAAGAGTAACTAAGATGATAAATAGATAGATAGATAGATAGATAGATAGATAGATAGATAGATAGATAGATAGATAGATAGATGGTAGATAGATAGATGATAGATAGATAGATGATAGATAGATAGATGATAGATAGATAGATGATAGATAGGTAATTTTAAAGGGGGCTGGCGAGATATCTCAGTGGCCTAAAGTGCCTTCTTAGGCAAGCTTAGGCAAATGTCAGGGGCTGCCTTACAATACCTGGCACCACACGCCACTCCAGCCTCACCCCCAGGACGGGCTGAGCTAGCCACAAAAAAAAAATTAAAAAGATTATAGGAAAAGGGCCAGTGGATTAAAGCACCTGCAAGCAGGTACAGAGCCCAGGGGTGCTTTTCCCCGGGCCTGCCATGCAGGCCCTGACCCCGGGGCATGCTGAGATGGCAGTTGAGACTGGGAGTGGTGGCACGGGCCTATAATCCCAGCTCTTGGGAGGCTGTACACAGGCAGGTCACTGCGAGTCTGATCTAGTAGTGAGACCCTGAACACCCTGTAGACCTTCCCCTAAAATACAAAATAATAATAATAATAAATAAATAAAAAGATAATAGGGCTGGGGAAATAGTTCAATGGTATAAGTGCCTGCCTGGCAAGTGCAAGGACCCAGGTTCCATCCCTTGTACCTCATGCCATGCCACCCCCATGCCATGCAGGCCCACACTGTGCCGGGCACCAGAACCAGGCACACACCTATAATTCCAGTGCTAAGGAGGCTAAGATGGGAGGATCAGTATGAGTCTGAGCTATGTATGGAGACCTTGTACCAAATAAATAAATAAGTTTTAATTCATAATAATAACAATAATAAAGGAAGACATGCTCGTTGTCTCTCCTCAACTCCTGGATGACAGAGTAGCTTTAGCCTCACGTGAGAGAAGGGGAAACCAGTGTGCTTCGGCAGGCTGGACCTGCAAGCCTCCCTCCAGGCTGGATGGTGAAGCTTCCCCTCCACATCAGATGGGGCCGCCATCAGTGCACTGCGGCCGTTCCAGAACAGTTTGAAGGACACAGGTAGATTTCTTACATGGAATGGGCACTGGTGCCAGGTAGAGCTAAGCAAACGAGAGGATCCGAGTGCCATTTGCTCTCAGCCCCTGAGCCCCAGGCCTCCCACCCACAGCAGAGCTCACTGCTTGACTCTCCATTGATGAGGATCTTTCCACTTCTCTCACTCTGGAGGGTGACAGGTCACCAAACTCTTCCAATAACAATGCACCCTCCTGAGGACAATTCCTGACAGTTGGGGGCACAAAAGCAGAGAATCCTTGCTCTCATCAGCACTAAAGGAGGTAGGCAGGGAGCCTCACTAGGTCTCCCCCAGCATTTCCGGATTCCAACAGATCCCAAAGCCCTTCTTCATGTTCTAACCTGAAATCCATCTGAATAACTAGAGAAGTCCTCCTGCAGGGTGCAGGTTGTGTTCATGATGCCCTAAACGGGAAATCTCTGTGAGAACGACAGTGTTCCAGGAAATGACTTTTTGAATGTTCAGCCCAAAATACATGCAGTATAAACACCAGCGCCTCTGACCCAGCACCTGACCTGTGCATCCCCTCGCACCACGGGGCCTGCCCCACCCCCACCCCCAGCTACCTTGCTCTGATCTGCCTCATCTCCAACTCTTACAGCTGCCTAAAGTCTACTTTACTTTAGGCAGCTGTAAGAAGCGGAGGGGGGAGGACATTCTTAAACAATGAATGACAGCTTCCCAGGGAACCATTGGAAACGTTTTACCACTAAAGGGAAAACTGCAATTAAAATATCCTGGTTCATGTTTACTTTCTGAATTTCAGTAAAAATTCATCTGTTAGTGGAACCAAATCCCCTGACCTCACAATTCCCTACCATTTCAAGCACAGCCCCAAGGGGATCTGCAGGGTGTACTGCATGTTGCCAGCGCTGGAATGGGGTCGCCTGCTATCTCCCCCTAACAACCTGGGGGAGAACTTTAGGGCTTCCACACCTCATCAGAGACCCCAGAGTAGAATTCAGTTTTTCACAGTTCATCCTGAAGTTGCACAAGCCCCTTCTCTGTGAAGAATTCCAGAATGTGAGAGACCTCTCATCCTGACTGGTTGGGTCTAATCCCTTATCTCTCCCTGGGCTGTTTGGCTCATGCTGTTTTGATTTTGAGTGGGCCGAGCCTCTAAGCGCCCTAGCTCTGGCCTGCTGTCTTCCATGGCTCCCTTTGGGCTTTGAGCTTAATGTCTTCAATGGAGACCTTGTGGGATAATGTTTCAAATTTGTTTTCCAGAGCCTGAGCCCCTGGGAGCAGAATTGCCTGGGCTTAGTCAGGCCCCTCTCCTCTCAGGCCCTCCCTCCTTCTCTTCCTTCCTTTCTCCTGCCCCTCCTCCTCCTTGTCCCTCTCCTCTTCCTCCTCTTCCTCCTTCTCCTCCACTTCCCCCTCTTCTGCCTCTTAGGCAGCTCCCTCTTTGGTGGCTCCATCACTCACTGCCAACCTTGGAGAAGCCATAGAGCCTTTCAGAGGCTGTGTTCTACTGTGGAGATTGAGAGTTGCCAAAGCTAATTTCTCCTTTTCATAAGCTGTGAACAAGTTAGGGGATGTTAATGGCCCTGCTGATGCATGATCCCTTGCTCTACTAATCCCCATCCTTGAATCTTTCCCCCAAAGAGCCAACCCCTTTCCACAAGCTTCTGTGTCTTGTGAGGAAGGGAGCTTACCAAGGCAAGGACTGAGCTGAGTGTTGGGAATTCTGAGTTCATGCCCGTCCCAGGATTAGGGGATCCCACGACCCCACTTCCACTTCCTTCCTGGGAAGCTCACTCTTCATGGCTGCTTCTTCCTTACAGACCCAGGCCCTGGAATCACTTCCTGGATTGTGGGCCAAACAAGAAGCCTGAAGCAGTGGCATGAGCCAAGACTCTTGACAAATCCAGATCCTTTAACAAATTTAGGTGAGAAGTGCTAGGCAGTGTGTGCCACTGTGAGCTTTGGGCACAATGGTGTGCAGGCCTGAGGTATGCCACCATGAGGTCATGTTGGGCCTTTAAGTTCCAATCAGTTTCAGACCTGACCCTCCAAATAAAGCACATTTTCTACAGCAAAAGTGCTAGAGTCATAGTGACAAAGGACACGACTGCATAGGTATTCTAACGGCCTACCTACTGAACATGCACACTCATACCCAGAGTCCATGACTTGCTTAGCAACACTTTGGAGTCATTCCTGTACTTGATTCAGAAAATGAAGCAGCCAGAGCCAAGGATGAACACTCCCAGAGAACAAGTCCCTGTTCCCAAGGAAGTGAATCTAACTAGACACGGGAGCTTCCAAAGCTGAGGTGCTCCCAAGTGGAGACTCCAGCTCAGACTCTGGGAAGAATCTCTGGGGCTGGGCCTAGGAGTGCCCATCTAGTTAGAGCCCACACATCTTCCTAATACCTGCTCAAGCTGGGGAAAGGCCATGAGTGCCCACCGGGAGCAACTGGCCCTGGCACATGGAAGAGTGTGAACAACTGGAGACTCCAGTCACAGATTCATTCATTCATTCATGCATTCATGCATTCATCATTCATTCAGCATAAGTGTTTTGAGCCTCATGAGTCTCCTACATGCCATAATTATGACAGTAAACAAAACTGAGCTGAAGAAATCCCTGATGTCATGGAGAGATGGGACCAATCGTGCAGAACATCTGGACTGCTGAAGAAGTGGGGGAGGGAGATGGTTCCTGAGGATCAGGAACAGAAGCATGACCTGGGCAAGGCCTAAGAGACAGATGAGGAATGGCTGTCCTAAGCAAGGGTGGAGGGAACGGCAGCAGATTGGGAAGTGACCATCATCTGGGGCCTGGGGTGGCTGCTAAAGACACAGAGAAACAGCACCTGGAGGAAGAGAGGCCAACATGTGGGCAGCCAAATGCCCTAGAAGTGACAATGCAGTCCAGGGCGGTCCTGGGTCCCCACATGGAGGTGGAGGGGACCCCGCATTGATGCAAGCTGAGGGTACTAAGAGCAGGAGGGTGAGGGTTCAGGACCTGCTTGTCCACTTAATAGGAAGTGCTACATGCTGCCCTGGTTTTGCATCTTCTACCAGTGAAAGGACAAAGTTTACATTAACTGTAAAATAAAGTTAACTGCTGTTACCACCTCAAGCATGTAGGATTTGTTTTCTTTCTCTCTGAACAGAAAAAGCAGGGTATGCATGTGTGAATTTCAGTCCCTCTAAACCCAAGCTGTAGATGAATCTCCTGAACAATGAATGTTTTTTTCCTATGACTAGTATAAAATTAAAAGAGAAATTTCAGGAAAGCCCCAATACATTCCACGCTTTGCTTCTCTAGTGGAGTGAAGTGATTTTCTGTCAACACAAAAGTCTCAGTCTTATCTGAAAACACCCACCTAAAACTCCCTAAATATGTGTGTTTACTATTATAGTTTGTCCTGAAAATAATATGCTGATAAATTCTCTGCCTGTATCTTATACATTTGTTAAAAGTTATTAATTATAGCTTTGTACAACAGAAAGTATTTACATAACTCTTTCGTTGATGTGCTGTTATGCTGTGCTTTGCCTCGTTTTACAAATTCAATTGCGGTTTCTAAAATATCTTGAGTTTCTTCTGGGAGTTATGCTATTTGTGTAGATGAATATCTTTATCCAATAGGTCTGCAAGCTCATGCTAAAACTGCTGACCCAAAATGCTGCTAACTTTTATCTTCCCAGAAACTTCCACTAAGAAAAGAAAATAAAGAAAGAACCAAAATAGGCACCACAGCACTCGGTGCTGGGCTCCACAGAGTCCCCGGCGGCACTGGGACCTAGCGGTGGAGAGCCCTCAGGCCTGCCTGCGGCATCCCACGCTGGAGTCTGGCAATTCCAGGTTTGCCACTTATGTAGGAGGCCAGGCTGCAGCTTCCTCCGTTTCACATGGAGAACAGGATACCTTTTCTCTCTCTCCATTCTCCAACAATCTCATCGTATTCAAGAAGATGAAGACCCAAATTCACAACTGCTGGCCTGAGAGGAAGCGGAGGGCCACCCTGACTTCTGTCAGCTCTGACACTGTCTTTCTTAGGGACACAGGCATACTCTTCTGCCCCAACACTCTGCTGAGATTATTTTTTAAATCCAGTTTGTTCACTGCCCAGCACCCAGCGGACTGGTTGGCACATGAGGCTCCTAATAAACACATGCTAAGTGAGTGCATTCACCCCAAACTGCCCTCCTCCCACACTCCCCTGCCCCCTGCGAGGGTTAGCTGCTCCTCCTTGTTCTCCCTTCATATCCTGTGTGTGCCCCCAGGATTCTCCAGCCTGCGGCAAAGGAGCAAAGGCGGGCATGATGGCTGGGGGGTGACCCAGTGAGTACCCTGAGGCCCCACCCCGAGAGTTCCTCTGGGGCTTAATCAGGAGGACACCTGTGGGAGGAGCCCTGGCTTATGGTGGTCTGACTGGATTGGATTTCCTTGAAGAAGGGGCTGTCTCCAGTTCTTGTCCCTGGCTCTGGCATCTGTTTCACAAGGCCTTATTCCTAAATGTCTGCAGAGGAGCAAATGCTTGCAACAAGGGCAGCTGCACACATATTTTTCCCCTGCTTATGGTTCTCCTCAGAAGATCTGCCTTCTAAGCTTTATTAGAGCTTGTAGTCCACAAGTTGCTTTGCTCATTTTCCTTCTAAGGATTATACACAGGATCTAATGGAGCTGGCCCAAGGGTAGGCTGAGGGAGGCCTGAACTTCTGAGCTCTGACACTTCCACTTACTTGGGGACAGGGCCTGCCTTCTCTATGCCACATTTGTCACTGTTCTGGCCTCTCATCCCCAGAGGCCCAGGAGCCTGGCTTCAGTGTCAGAACCCCTGCACAACTTCTTCCAGATGAGGCCTCAAACTGTGAGGAGCACCACTTGTACCTTGAGACTGAGGGAAACAGTAGCCCTCACGTGGCGCCCAACGAATACTTCAAACAAGGCTTTGCCCCTTTGATTTTCAGGATGAAGAGTTCTATAGGAAAGAACTCCAGGGCAGAACAAATAGTTCAATCCCTGGGCCTGCCTTGCCAGCCCCGCCCCCGGGGTGTGCTGAGAGGGCAATTGAAACTGGGTGCACTTGTGCCCAGTTTTGGGGAGGCTGTAACAGGGGGGTCACTATGAGTCTGAGCACCCTGTAGACGCTTCCTTAAAATACAAAAAAAAAAAAAAAAAAAAGAAAAGGAAAGAACCCTAGTTTAAGACTGGATATTGGGGGACCATCTCCTTTTCCTGCTAGCTCTGTGGCCTGAGGTCAAACTGTACTTTCCCATCTGCAAATGGGAACTGGAGAAATTGGCCTATTTGAGGTTTTCATTGGAATAAAAAATATATAATTCTGTGTGTACACCAACCAAAAGGTAAATAAATACAAATCAGAATATTGGTGATCATTAATCTATAGGCATGTCACTCCTCCTCTGCCACTCTGCTCCACCTTCATCATCCAACCAAAAGAAAAAAAACAAGAAACAATATTCATTCCTGCTTGAAAATTCTAATGAGTTATTTAATGGAAAGGAGAGGTTATATGCGTTGGGGTGAAATGGCTTTCCGAGCGAGCTGAACGTTGCTCTGTGAGCCTGCCTGTCCTCAGTTTCCCACAGACGCGCTGCCCCGGGGCGCACACCTCTCTACTGTCATGTTGTAGCAGAGGCAGTTTTTCATTTTACAGTGCGAACCTGCTCCTCAGAATGCGCCCGCTTTGCTCCTACCTGACCCCCTCTTGTGTCGTGGAGCTTGCCATGTACTGCTCATCCACAGGGGACTATGCACGCAATCGCATCGTCCTCCCCACCTGGCACATCCACAGAAATCCCTTGGATTCCTCTCAGTCTTCCCATAGTAGCAGAGGTGTCTGCCAAGAGTGTCTACACTTGTGCTGAGACTAAATCAATCAGCAACAAGACCCCCGTTCCCCTTCCTTTCTGCCCTGCCCTTGCAGCCACGGTAGAGTTTACGGTATGAGTTCCTTCTTTGGTGGCTGTGCCAGGACTTCCACAGGCCTGCCTGCCTGCTGTCCTCTCTGGCTGGCCGGGGCTGGGCTGGGCTCTTGGGGCCGAAAGCAACCTTTGATGCAAGGCAGTCTTCTGAGGGTTTTCATAGCTTGTCTGTCACTTGGACAGGCGTGCTCTAATTTTGCCTCCACCCATACAGCCAAGCCACATGTTTTCTTTCCTGTTGTTTCAATTATGTAATAGTCTTTAAGCTTTGAAACACACACTGTGAGCCCCGGGGTTTAACATATTGCCAAGAAGTAGCACCCGCACTACCTGGGCCAGAGGGCACATGTGGGCTGCAGGTGCACTGGCAGTGGAAGCGTTCCTTTGCCAACTCATGCCTTTGAGACGGCTGGCCTTCATCATGGGGGCTAAGCAGAATCTAGAGATGACTGGCTATCTCCTATTCATTGACTCTTGTGCATTGGAAAATATTACTGGGAGCTTAACTGGCACAATTTTGAAATGACTAGGCAGGCTGCGTCACAGCTCCTACCAACACTCAGGCCCAGTGTCAGGGCTCGGGCCCCATCCAAGAGGTACTCTGAGCCCCTCTGTGTCTGTTAGGAAGGAGGTGGTTGCCACACAGCATAGCCTGAGTGGAAGCAGTTTTCCCCAGGTATGAGTTTTTGCCTCTCATTTGCGATTCTGAGATAGGCCAAGTACGACTCTGAGAATCCTGCCTAATAGTGGGAGGTTTTGTCCCTTTCCTTATTGATCACTGGATTCCACTCTGAAATCTCAGTCAATTTATTTCCAAGGGCCAGCATGCTATCTCTCCTCTCCTTTTTCAGTCTATGTATAAGGGGGCAGGACAGTAATGGTGTGGTGCATTTTTACTGCATCAGTTGAAGGACTGTTTGCCCCTGTTGCACACAAATTAATGCCATGTACAGAAATATTCAAAGCTCAGGAGCAGCATGCCAAGAACTTGAGCTTGATCCTCCCCATCAGTCACTGTCCTGCCCAAAGAAAGCAAATGATTGAATAGACCAGGACAAGGATCTGTAAAGATTACCTAAATGAAGAAGAGCTGGTGTGGGCAAAGGAAATACATTCACTCACCAGCTACAATGAGCTGCTACCCAACTGAAGGAACGCACACACACACACACACACACACACACACACACACACACACACAGCTCTGCTAAAGGTAAGGTAAGGCCCCCATGGGACCCAGGGAGTGACATCCAAGCTGGCCAGGCTGGGAAAGATTTTAACAGGAGCTCCAAAGGGCAGCTGCTGAAGCTCACTTTGGTGGAGGAAGCAAAGAAGATAAGAGAAGATGAAGCAAAGTCACTGGGGAAGTGGTGAGGATGACAGAACAATGAAAGGGGGCAAAGCAGAGAAACCAGGAAAAGAGCAGTGACAGTGGGGGCTGGTGAGAGCAGGTGGGCTTGGGCCAAGGCTTCTGGCATGGGCATCTGGGAATCACCAGAGCCTACACTGTGGCTGGGTCTACAAGAGGTGATCAGGTCAGCAGAAGGGCATGTAGTGGGAGGAAAAGATGCCCTGCCCCATTTAGTATCCATTGGACCGGAAACTCCCAGTCTCCTCAGTGTCCCTCCACATGCGGTATGTATGCATGCAGCCTCGTTGTATATCTTCAGGTCATGGGCACCCCATGTGAGCTCTATGAGCACCCCCCCCCCAGTGGGCACACAGCCAGAGGAACTGCAGACAGGTAGTGCTGGGGACACGGAGGACTGGTACACTTTGATTGAAGTATTCACTGAATCCTAACACACTAACACAAGGGCTAAGGAGTGATGCCCACTATTTACATGCTGCAGCATCCATGATATTAAAAAGACAACAGGGTCTTTACAATCCCAATATAAGAAGCTATAATCAATATTTAAGTCCCATAGAGCAAAAGCTATGGCCTCAGTATAAATTTTGCCACATCCAAGTAGTGTCAAGCAAGTGTGTGTATTAGTGAAGCATCAAGATTCAGCATGTCGAGGAGCACCTGCCAGATGGAAGAGCAGCTAGGAGATGCAGAGACACCTGGGATACCCGCAGCCACAAGCATTGGGAATTTCAACCGACATTCATGGACACAAATGACTATAATTAAAGGGCTGTATGTCATAAATACTTTTAGGGAACCACTAGACAAATCCCAAATGGAGAGAGATTGACTCCACCTGGGTTGGTGGGCAGTGATAGGGGCTTCACATTGGGCTTAGGGTGCTCGGTGGTGCGTGCTGGACCCAGAAGCACAAGGCGGGTCCCATTCGAAATGCCATTTAGGCTCTTCCTGTCACCGTGAGATAAACAGGTCACAGTCATGCCTGTAGTGGGTCAAACCATATGAAATAGTCATTTTTTACAGGCAGGAAATGATTGGACATTGGAAATTTTATGGAGTTCAATCGAGTAATCCTGTTTGATCAGAGGCAGTTCTGAAAGTTCTATCATGTGTTATGCATGAATCTGAAGCCTTCTGAAGGGGCTCAGTCACTTACCAGCACCTTTATGTCCCCTCTCAGTGGAGTGGCACTTCCAGAGACACACTCCTTGGGGTAGAACAAATTTATATAATTTGAAGCCTTAGGGAAAGCATAGAAAATCCATCCTTGTTATCTGCCTTATCCCCTTGATTTTTAGGCTTGAAGACAATAAAAGAAAGTATGATTGGGTCACAGTTCCAATGGCAGATGCTCCTGACAGTCCTTGCATCCTTAATTCTCACTAAAACCAAGGCTCTCCAGGCTCGACAACTTCCAGGCACGCCACATTAGCTTTCTGGATCTTTCATGGAGATCAGTCTCGGGAGTTGCACCAGCATCCCAGCCCTGCTTTGCTGGAACTTGCCTGTTGCCAACGTCTAACCCCAGTCCTGCCAAGCACTGAAGGATCCTCAGAGCCCATCTGAGTCAGGCTTTGAGAAGCTGACTGATCACTGCTGCTGTCAGCCGTGGAGGTTGTAATCTTCCCAGAAGCTGGGGTCATGAACCCAGAGCACATTTTAAAAAATGTATTAGAAAACCATTTCAACATCCATGTGGGGATGAGGGAAAAGCAGTTGATAAATAATTTAAATTGGGCCCTGCTTGAAGACTGGACTGAACCACAGCACAGAGATGCCTTTACTGAACATTGCATATTCACCTACAAATGGCTATTTTTTTAAAGACAGAGGAGTATCTCATTCTGAGGTGAGAAAGGAAAATGCTCTGGAAACTTAGAGGTCTCACAAGTGTTTTTTAACATGAATTCATTGGCCTCCCCATCCCCTTTAGTGGCTCTGGTTTGGCTTGGTTTGGATCCTACCACAGGGGAGCTGAACACACCTTGCACTGGCAGAGATGGGCCTCCCAGAGGCCAGCTCCCAGACTGTGACAGCTGAGGGAGAGTCTGCTCAGAGCTTGGCTGGAGTTAGCAGCCACTTTCCTGCTGTGCTTTCACCGCCAAGTGCTCCCGGGTGGAAAACAAAGGCAGCGACCCCCTGCCATATCCATATCGGCAAGGAGACTTCTGCTCTCTATGACCTAACTTGCCCACAGTCCACCACAGTCTGCAACTATTAAAAGGAAAGTTTCAGAAACAGACCAGCGTCAAATTGCATGCCGTTCTGAGCAGTCCCCTGACGTCCTGCACAGGCTTGCTCCGTCCTGCCTGGGATGCACATCATCCCTTTGTCCATCCTTGTTGGGGACCTCGCTCGGTTGTCACTTAGTCACCATCTCAGGCATCAGATTGCAGATTGTGGCACCACAGTTCTTGTGGTAAAGTAGCCCTTGTTCATGAGCAGCAATGCTGGCATGTTCACTGTACCAAAGAGAGCTGTAAAATGCTTCCTTAGACAGAGAAGATGAAAGTATTTTTGAGAGAGTAGCTGTTATTATAATATAGTGTTGTAATTGTTCTATTTATTATTCGTTTCTGTTATTAATCTCTTACTATGCTTAGCTTATAAATGAAACTTGGTCATAGGCACACTTGCATGTACAGACAAAGAAAAGTATATAGGGTATGGTTTTAAGACTCCACCAGGATCTTGGGTTGTACCCCCCGCTGATAAGTGGGTGTGCTGTGCTAGTAGAGCTGATCCCATATCATAAAATACTTTGGGATGTGGGGTCCTGGGGTCACAGGAGCCCCATAAGAACCCGCCTAAGAGGGCCGAGAGCACATCTGGAGATGCCAGGCTCACGCTTATTGTTTTAATGACAGCAGCCCAAATCCCATCTCCTATGTTGTACTCCAACCTCCTGCTTCTGTGTAAAAAGAAAAGGCATCCCACAGCAGCAAGGGCCTCTTACGAGGTCACCAGGAGCTCAGCAAACTACATCTCTGGGTTCCAAAACACCAGGGAGAAAGAAAAAACAAGCAAGCAAGAGGAAGGAGAAGAAAGAAAGAAGAAAAAAAATGGAAGAAAAGAAATAGCAGGAGAAAAGATACTGTCTCGAGTGTGGAATGCCTGTGTGTCCCAGGCGGTGGGCTGCAGCTGGCTGGCCTCCCTGAATGTGGCCTGGGACCACCCTGTCTGGGCACACAGCTGAGTGGGGTCGGGATAGACACCCCGGAGGCAAGCGCCCCACAGGTCCCAGGCGCAGTGCTCATGTGACCTCCTTCCTGACACACTGGTCCCCACTGACTGATGGATTCATCCTCTGCTAGTGCCCCACGCTGAGTCCTGAGACAGGGCCCTGGTGTGTGCACTCGTCATCCACACACCTCCCTATGGCCAGAGGGTAATAAGTGTCACCCAATCCCCGCACAGGACTGCCAGCAGGGCAGATAGAAGACAGTGGGAAACCAAAGTGTAGGCGATGTAGATTGTCTCCAACATCCTAAACCCCAAAGATCCATTTCTCTCCAGGGACTGAATATGGGTTTTAAAAGGGTTTGGGTGGGGATCCTCATGTTTGTCTCCAGCTGAGTGGTAGAGATACTAAGGGTTTCCTAGAGTCATTGTCCTGGAAGGAAAGTGTGACAATGTCTTAGAGCTTTGTGCCAGACTGAGCTGCAGTCTAGAGGTGCTGTGATTGACAGTGACATGGTGGGTAGAGAAAGGGAAGGGCTGGGCCCAGCAGAACTTGAGACACCTGGCCCTACCTCTCATTTCAGAAGTGAGGATGAACGCAAAGGCCCACCATGGTGGCTGCCAGCCACTGGCAGAGGCAGCAGCTATGGGGCTTCGGTTGGAAGGACCCCAGACGGAAACATTCTGTCTTGCTTTGCTGATTGTGTCTCACCCTGACTCCAAGCTACGAGGTGGCTCCCTGGGCTAAGAGCCACAGGATCCATGCCCTTGCTTTCTGGAGCTGCAAAGAGCAGCCAGGTAGCCGCTCCCGCCTGGGTAGCATGAGCTTTTCAGACAGCTTGGTATAGCTTAGAGTTGTGACAGAAAGAGACTAAAACTGAAAAACACTACTTCCCTGGCAGGCAGGAAATGTGAGCTTATCTCCTGCTCCTCCTGCGGCCTGGGGCAGGACTGACACACAGGATGTGCCCTAGAAAGGCTGAGTCGCTTGGTGCTATTTCCTGGAAGCCTGTGTTGGACCCAGGGCAATCCCCAAAAGTCACCCACGCCCTTCCTCCCCATTCCAGAAGGACCAGCCAACAGTCCTCCAGCCCCAACTAGAGGTTCCAAGCCACTTCCTGAGAATTTCTCAGATCTCACAGGGCAATAGAGCCCCGGCTCTGTAAGAAGCCTTGCCACATTCTGTTCACTGAAATGAGCAGGAAACGCAAGTAGGTCAAGCAGAGGGAATGGCTTGGAAAATCACCTTCCATTTGCTTTCAGAGTCTATTAAACATGAAAGGAAATTCCCAAAGCAAGAGGTGAGAATGTGTCCCTATCAGTCACTTATGGACAGCCAAAATGCACAGCACTCTGGGACAGTTAGAGGCATGCTGGTCCCAGGCTGAGGGCAAAGGGAGAACAAGGCCGCCCAGGGCTGCCAGGGAAGCTCTGGCTGCCGCTGAAGCCACACTCAGAAGGACACACATTGGGTCTGAGTGCAGCCCCCGCCTCATGCTGGTGACCTCATACTCCAGCATTGCCGGAATCTTCCTGGCACTTTGAAAACAAGGCGGCAGCCTGCTGGCTTTCCACCAAGGTATAAAGGCACAGGAGACACATTTGCAGTTGAGCAGATCTCCTGGCCTTTGTGTTTCTGACTAACGCTGCTCTCTGGCTCAGACAGCCTTGCATTTCTGTGCTTCTCCACCCTTAGGGTTCCCTTTTGCTCTGTCCGCAAGTTCTGATCACTGGGCAGTGCACCTATTAATCTTGAATGGAATGAAGCCCGCACCACTTCCATCTGAAAAAGAAATAGCTTTGCCTTTTCCATTTGATTTGACAGTATGAAATATTTATTATTCCTCTGGCACCTCCAAGCCCCCTCTCCCATCGATTCTCTGTCACGCTAAGTGCTCCCTTCAAGGAAAGCACTTCTCGTCCATCAGGGACAGGTCCAGGGTGACATTGTTCATGGAGTCCATCTGTGCCATGTCCACTGGGTCACCAGCAAAGCTCTTCTGCCCATGGGGGCTCTCATGGTTTTCCACCCTGCTCAAGGCTCTGGGGTCCTGCTTTTCCATCCCATCCTCTTCCACAAGCTGTTCTGTTGCAAACATACCAGTCATCTTCCAGTCTCCTGAGATAGGGTGATTCAGAGTGAGGCTGGCACGGGAGGCCTACTGCAGAACCCCAGAAATGCCATCATCATTCCTGCACAGCGAAAAGGACCCAGGTGGAGCAGTTAGAATTCCCAGGGGAGAAGGAGGCACATGGCTGCTCCTTTGGCTACCTGGAGGATGCTCCTTGTTTCTCAAAAGTGACTCCACTGACTCCTTCTGGCTTCTGTTCAATATTCCTAACATCAATGTCAGCAACTCCTCTGGCCTCACTAGCACAGTGCAGAAAGCAGCACTGGAAATAGATGCTGACCTCAACTGACCAGAGAAAAGAGAAAGAGCTCTGATAGCCTCTAAATGCCTCTAGCCTCAGCTCCTGGGCTATGCATGGGAGTAATAATAACAACTGCCGCAGACCTGAATGACTATAGAGAGAGAGAGCGAGAGAGATTAAAATATTAAAACAGTAAAACAGTACCTGGCACTCAGGAAGTGCTTAGCAAGCATAAGCTATCATTACTGGTCTGTGGTCATTGGGTTTTTAGTCATCAAGGCTGAGGAGATGCCTCCCACACATGGTAGGAAAATGCAACTGGCTGAAATCCAGAGGAGGGAACCTCAATATGAGTGAAACTGCCACCCCAGCCAGGAGCCCTGCTCTGTCCTTCTTACCATTAGTGCAAAGCCAACCAGGAAAAGCATATATGGGTGTAGAGCAGTGGGCAAATGACACTGAGCCCACCCAGCCAGCACTAGAATCATTCTCTGTACCCAGGAGATAATGCACAAATCCTGGATGTGTAGATAACTTTCCACCCCTCCAGACTCTTTGTTCTGCCTAAGGAAGAGGTCTTTCTCTCCTCCTGGATTCCATCACTGACTTTGACTACCAGATATCCCAGAGCCCTGTATTTTTTCTCTCCACACAGCCTTTAAAACTAAGAGTGTGTGAGTGAGAAAGCTTTGGGTTCAAGTACTAGCTATGATCCTGGGCTAAGCTATTTATCCTCGTAGTGAGGATAATAATGCAACTGACTTGTGAAGTTGTCAGTCATTGAATAGGGATTTTATAAGACATTTCAAGAAAAGAGGTCTGCCCTGGATGACACATATAATTTGCCAGTAAAGTGTTGGCGATTCTGGCTGATGTGCATGAGTCAGTACACTGAACTAGAGCGTTTGAGGTTTCCTGAGTCTTCTAGGGACAGAGCCACAAAACACTCAAAAGAGCAATGGAAGCTTTTGCTCAAGCCCAGGCTGGGTTCACTTGGATGAGAAGCTCTTTGGGTACCCCTCCAGGGCCAGAAGGAATGTCCAAAGGAAATAAAAGCCAATTAATGGACTGGAAGGTGGACAGCACCCACCTCACCCTTGGCTTTGCTAAGGCAGAGCAGGCTGGTGAGGAGCAGTGCAAATAAAAGACACATTGTGAGTCAGCTGCAGTCCACCTGGCGGAGCGCCCACTGTAGGGGTGAAGTCATGCTGTTGCTTTTGGTGGTAGCAGCAAGAGGTTGGTTTGAGGTTGCTTAATTGTATTATCTGCCCTGCCCCTCCAAAAAAAATATTTTTCTTTTTTTCAAAAGCCCAAGGACATGACACAAATGACCACAAGTCACCGTGGCCAACCTAGTTTGAAACTGCAGCTCTAACAGTCCGCTGAGCAGAAATGGTGCCATCCTCATTTTCCTAAGTGGACCCTGGGAGAGGCATCAGCCGTGCCTCAGCCCCACATGAAACTTCTGGGCCTCCATGTGGAGGCTAAGCAAACAGTTGCTTCCCAAGGTTCCAGGTCAGCAAGCCGCTGCAGTGAACCGCACTGCTCTCAGCCTGGCTGGCACTGGCTCTGTTTACATTTACAATGGGACTCGATGCCAAATATTAGGAATTCCAGTGCCCACAGGGCAGAAAGTGTAAGTCAGAGGGTAGAAACAGAAACAAAGTGAAAAAGTAATTGTTGCTAGATGATTTCACTAGGTTCTAAAAGACTAGGGATTTTTTTCTTAGAGTATTCAATCCCACAGAGGAGTGCCTAATGGAACACTCTGGAATGGGCCTTACGGGGCCCCTTCCTAAGAATGTCCCACTTGCTCTGGGCTGCCTTCTCTGCCACCATCATCAACCCCTCAAGGCAGCCAGAAACATACTGGATTCTTAAGTTTCCAGTACAGAGCTGAATCTATGCTTAGGAAATACTGATTGATTGAATGAATGAATGAATGAATGAGAGTTTTTTGCATGGGTTTCCACATACAGTTTTGAATTTTTTTACCTACACTGAGAGATAAGGTCTGTATCCCTGGCCTTGAATATGGATGGATGTCCAATTGTTTCTACCATGTGTAATTGAGCAGAAGTGGCACTAGGTTAGTTAACCTAAGCTAAAAACCCATCTGGCCAACACTTGTTATCTATTATTTTTTTTTTAATGATAGCATATATTGTGCATCTTTTCATATGCATGTTGACCATTTGTGTGGATGTGGAGAAAGCGGAATCCTTGTATACCAAGGATGAGGATGTCATAGAGTGGAGCCAGTATGGAAAACATTAGGGGGCAGGCTCTCGAAAAGATCAAAAATAACATTGCCATTTGGTTCACATGACAGGGTTGAAATTGTGTGCAGGTTTTCTTCCCTCTTCTTCAGTACCCCACGGGCCCTTAGCTGGCATGTCTGGTGCTTGGGTCCTGAGAGTCCGTCCTTAGCTAAGGACTGTCTTCCTACACAGCAGCTCCAAGGTGGCTGGACAACTTACACTGTGGCTCAGGGCTGCAAGGGTGAACATGAAAGCCGCACGATCTTGAGAAAAATAACACTGGTTTGCATCATCTTCCTTTCTAACAGCTTTACTGAAGTCTAACTGACATAGAAATAAGCATAGTATATACAATCTGATGTGTTTGAACATATGAAAACATCTGTAACGGCTTCACCATAATAGAAGTATAGACATATCCAGGGATTCCTCAGCCTCCTCACACACTCTCACTGCCCCATTTCATAGTAATCACACACACACACTCACACACTCACACACACACACACACACACAGCCCACTGCGTGTGGCACTCCCAGATCTTTGAGTCTCGCCAATTGAGGGTCACCCCAGTTATGGTGGAGCAGAGGTGAGCCATGCCTGCCATGCCCTGTCTAACTCCTGGACTACAGAGCCCTTGCTCAGAAGACAGCAGAGCTTGCTCTATAATACAAAGTTTTGGGGTGATTTGTATATGAAAACAGACAAGCGTAACATTCTTCGTGACTCCAGGCAGGAGTGTATGTTCTCTAGACCCCTCTTGTTGACAAGGAGCCCCAAACTCGGGAAGTTGATCTTAAAATAACTTAAATTCTCTCTAAAATTGAAACCCATAACTTTTATTTACATCTGGAGAGAAGGGAACAGCTGGTTCCCACTATCACTGTTCCAGAGGCCTTCTTCACATACTTGAGGATATTGAGTAGTTTTTCAGCTTTTGCTTTCTTTGGGTCAAAGACTCTGAAATCTGTGCAGACTGTTTTGTCTCTCTTCCTTTTAGTTTATGTTTCTCCCTCTCTAAAAGCAGACACCATCAACTTTTGCGGAGACAGAAGATTCAGTCATGAAGTGAGAATTTTGATCAAAATGTCAATCCCTTCAGGCCTCAACTCACTTTATAGTAATCAAAGCATTTTCACCTGTGCTATTTCTGGCTCCCTGTAACTATCCAATGATATGAATGAAAAAATATTTATTCATATTTATTAGTTAATCTGCTTTTTCAGGACCAATCCTGTTAAGAGCTTGGCTGAACCTAGAAAACAACCCTCCTTACACTACAACTACATGCACCAGAACAGGAAGAAAACCAAAGAGGCAGAGATCAGCTGATGTGTTTGATTAGCAAATTATATTCACTTCAGTGTTCCTTGATTATAATTTTGCCTTTTCAATAAACAAAATCAGAACACTTTTTTATTTTAAATAGAAAAAAATAAAATAAAACAGAAACTCAGAATAGATTAGTAGGAGAGTTACGATAATTAATACATTATACATTGTCTTCAGAGTAATTATTCAGAGTACAAGGCACAGGCATGATATCTTTTGCAAACAATATAAACATGAACCTTCCTTTTCAATAAACTAAGAGAAACTATCTGTATAGCTATCTTAAGTATCTTGTGTATAGATATACATTTCTTCTTTTTCCCTTTCTTTCTTTCTCCTTTCCCCCATCACAGCTTGTCTGTTCTCTCGAACGGTCTCTTCCTACTTCACAATATCTACTGTACACTTCAGGTCTGATTTACTTATGCAGGTTCTCACACTAGTAGACAATATGATGTTTACAAATATGGATTTCAAAATCAGAACTTTTTGAAGAGAAAATGCAGAGTGTTTATAAAGTGTTTGGGCAATGCTAAAATATTTTGAAGCATGTAATTTCAAAAATAAATAACTCAAAAACTATAGGCACAATAGAGAAGTATGCACTGAATTTTCTTCTCATAGTAGCCATTGACTTTATTTTTTCTAGTTCTAGAAAAAGGCTAGACAATTTGTTGTGGTCAGAATTAGAAATACAGGGCTGAACAGATAGCTCAGCGGACTAAAGCACCTGCATAGGCAGAGTGCAGGAACTGAGGTTTGATCCTTGGCTAGCCATGCCGGACTCACCCCCCGCATGCTGAGATGTCACTCGAGACTGAGCACGGTGGCGTGTGCCTGTAATCCCAGTGCTTGGGATGCTGAAGACAGGAAGATCACTACATCTGATCTATGCAGTGAGACCCCGTACACCCTATACTAAATACATTGTTTTAAAAAATCAGAATTAAAACTATGTTGAATAACACTGCATGGAGTGAACCTAAAAATTCAGGATGCACATGTACTTAGATGGCAAATACAAGTGTGTTCTATTTTGTGAATAATAGAGGAACTAGGCCCTTATGATGCTCCAGGATTTTATGGGTACCCTGTGGTGTCTTCATTGACAAGTCACTTCACGAAAGCCCTAGCTTGAGAGTTTTCTGACTGTAATAGTATGTTAGTCAGAGTTCACTGTCATGACAAATAAATTGGCTGACCCAAGGTGACTCCTTGGTACCCAGCTGCCTTGGGCACCAGTTCTCATCTCAAGTTACTATCAATTGTCAGCCACAAAGGAAATCTTATGGAGAAGGTAGTGCAGCCTTCCACTTCACATACAGGGACACTGAGGCTTTAGGAGGGCAGACTCAGACAACTTAGAGCAGCACAGGTTTACTCGGCTCATGATCTTAGGGGCTTCCATCCAGAGCTGGCTGGTTCCAATGGTTCTGGGCATATGGGCAGGCAGAACAGCATGGGGAAAGGGCCTGGAAGAGGAAGTCAGCTCACTTCCTGGTGGAGGGAGGCAGAGAGAGGGGAAAAAATATCCTCTTCCCCCACCCCCGCCACACACACACACACACACACACACACAAGCACTCTATTTCCTCCTACCAGGTCCCACTCCGTGAACCCACCCAACTGCCTCAATAGAGCCATCCAGCTGGGCACCAGGCTTTTAACACAGCAGCACTGGGGAGCCTTAAGTTCCAGAGCACAGCAGATAGCAAGCAAGGCTCTGCGGAACATGCCCGGGCCTACGTCTGCTCTCCATGGCAGACCTGCAGGGAGATGCAGCAAAGTGAGCAGCCAGACACTATCCTAAAGAGAAGCAGACAGGCAAAGTGCTGGTGGCCCAGAAGACAGGAACGATAGGCATGAGTTTCAAGTGAATAAGACGTCAATCTATTCTGCTTCATAAAGTTGTGTTTCATTCTTATCTTTCAAGAGCCAAAAGGAGACTAGAAGGCAAACACTTGGGAAGGCACAAACAATGGGCTGTGGACACCCACATCCCAGTTTCCAGTGGGGGACAGAGCTCCAGACGGTACATGTTTTGGCGGTAACCAAGGTGACTCTGAGACACTTAAATGTGTGTGTTCATTCATGTAATTTGCTCAACAACTCAAAAGTTACAAAAAGCACCCCAGGTTCAGAGGGCCTGCTGAATAGCTCCTGGAGAAACTGAACTGAAGTCTTTCAGACACTAAGACCAGAATCTGTATGGCTTTGCATACCACCACGGAAAAACCTTACTGTTCTCTGAGCCTCAGTGTCTACATATGTGAAGTGGAAAGCTGCGCTACATTATCTGTAAGATTTCCTTTGCGGCTGACATTTGACAGTAATTTGAGATGAAAACTGGTGTCCGAGGCAGCTGGGTACCAAGGTGTCATCACCTTGGGCCACCAAAGCTTGCATAAACTTTGGACTAAATGGCTTTCCAATCACTTCTGTATCTCTCAGACTGATTTAAGATGTATCAGAGGACAATAGGCAGATGGCCCGTTGTGTATCCACATCAGCGAATGTTCTAATTGGCAAAAGCAGCCACACACACCAGGTCTTGCTAAGGTGATTGCCACCAGCCACCCAGCTGCAGTGGAAAGGATGTGGGCACAAACCCTCCAAACTTGGGCGTGTCACCTGAGACCAGGCCAGGGCCATCAAAACACCATGCTTTTCTCCACCCTTTCCGACTGCCCCAAGACTGGCACAGAGCTTACTAAGAGCGAAAGTAACACTTGTGTATCTGGAGGTCAACAGTCTTTTCTAGGCTGGGTGGGGGTGAGGTGCCAGACACAGAGATGCCATCAGAAAGCTAAATTTTCGCAGCGCTGCGGCCCAATATGCCATGCATTGAGTGTGACCCTCACACCCTGCCAGACCACACTGCAATGTGATAGGGACACAGTTATTATCACAGTTTGAACATAAATCCTATTGCCTTCATTTGTCATTTCAAAATACATGATGGCACCCACTTGAAGTTATAAAGCCTTCTTTTGCCTAGCGGTGTTTCAGAAATAAATTGGCCAAACGATACTGTGTTATTATGAGGCAATTGTCAGTGGGTCCCGCTTATTAATTTATCAATTCCACTTGGCAAGAAACAGCCTCCACTTCAGAGGTGACACTTCACACATACAGGAAGAGTTTGAGTCTTTCTCAAGCACCAACACACCAGATCGTACTAGGCCTCAAGGGAGGCAGCAAGCCTTGTAGGCAAATGACACCAAAGACAAATGTTCTGAGCAAAACAAATTCCTTCCAAATGTAGGATGCAGAATGAGATTATGTGGGGGTCAGAGGTCAATAGTGGTGGAAGCTAAGAGAAGGATGTGGTGGCTCCCAAGTTCTTGGCAGCCTATTGGTTGTCTAATAGCTGAGAGCAACACAGGACGAAGCACTGATTCCACTATCAGGGGTCTGTTTCCCACTCCTCCTTGATACCTGGCCTGGTGTGGGCTGCAGAATGTGCCTAATTAGCTGGTTTGCTTATCCCTTAGCAGCTTTCACTAGGATGAGAAGCACTCAGGGCTGAAGTCCTATCTGTGAAGTCTCAGTTGACCTCCAAGCCAGATACCACCCCTAATGCATCAAGAGCAAATAAAGACAGAGGATTTTCATTCACAGTGAGCAAAGCACCATTCAGCCATTTTCTGAGCCTAGAACGTGAACTCTGGGCTTTCTTTCTAACTCCATCTGAATCTGGACTGCATGACCTAAAGCTACCCAGTTAACCTTGATGGATCTCAAGTCCTCCGAAAATATGGATCTGGCATAGTGCAGAAAAGAAATAGGAAAAAAAAATGACTAAAAATGATTATGAAGCCCTAGGCAGATAGCAAAGTGGTAATGAAGCAATGATGAGCTTTGACCAGGGGCCATATGCTTCGTGGAATAGCTGCTGGAATTGCTCCTGATGGTTATTAAGCTGATGCCCGCATGGGAGTGGGCTGCTTCAGTAGGCTGTGGAGTGGGATCGTGCATGTATGCAACACTGCCCTCTATCGGCACCCAGCGTGTTAACATGGCCCTAAAGCTGAACAATTCATTTTCCTCACCCACAGCTAAGGCCCAGGATGCTCCAGAGTGAGGACCTATGACCAGAACACTCCACATAAAGCTTTCGCTTCACACAGTGTGGTCCATGTCCATTAGAAAGCTGCTGAGTGGAAATATTATTCCCTGGGATTTTAAACAGCCACATTTCCCGGTAGTTGACATCAATGGGACATTTAGCAAATGGAGTGCCATATGGAGCTCCTGGCTCTATTTTCTGTAAGACTCATAGAAGCCGGCACCCTCCGATGTCTGCATTTGATAGTTTGTTCACTGCAGGACTGGCATGGCTCAGCAGAGCTGGGGCATTATCCAAAGTGAAGGGTGCCCCGAACACGCAGGACAGCAAATTTTACACAAAAGCCTTCCAGCAGCCAGATTTCGTGGTAATGCACTTTAACCCTCAGTGGCTCGCTCCTCTGAGTTGTCTAACTTTCTTATAAGCCACATGCAAGAACGCAAGTAATAACTGACTAACACTTTCGCAAGCGTGGTTTTCTCTGAGCCGTAGAAATCTCCAAGGTATGACAGAATGGACTTCAGTGCCAGAATTTTAGAGACTGGAAAGCAAAGGCTTAGGCTGAGGGGTTTGTTCCCAGGCACTTGGTGCCATGACAGGGGCACAAGACAGCCATGAGCCCTCGTTGTTCTCTAGCCTACCCCACGCCAGTATCTACATGACCACATGACATGCACAAATGCCCTGGGTTATTCAGTGCTAGTAACATACATTCATGTGAACCACAGGATTTAAGACCACAGCTCTCTGAAATTTCTTTCTTCCTTGTTGTATTTATGAAGGCTCAACATAATCGATATTTTGAAAGTCCTGCATATTCTCAAAGTTGTTCAGTTATGGTGCTGACAGCTGACAGTAACTAGCTGGTGAGAAAATGATCACCTGAGAATGAATCCTTGGACTTTGTTTTGTATAAAGTTGCCAATATCTTTGGTGTTCATGCAACTAGAGGTCATCTTGCTTCACTACATTGTTATGATATAACATAGATGTTGTTCTTATAATGTCATGTTGAAAGAGTATTTGAAATTCTAGAGCGATGATTCATCCTTGAGGATTTTTAGCTGATATTTTTAAGTAATTAGAAAGTGTTAGACTTCAGGTGTCTGGGGAAGGGGACAGGCCTTTTTCTGCTGAGCCTGCATGCTGTTACTTACACAGTGGCACAGTTCCTACCTTAATTCAAGTCAGGGGAGTTAGTGGGAAATTACATGCATTTCCCCCATTTCCCTCCTTCTTGCATGGCTGACTTTCATTATAAACCCACAAATACGCTCTACTGGTCAACATCTGAGCTGTTTACCACCTCAGTTAGCAGATGCAGTGATTAACTATTTGGGCTTTTGCAGAATATCAGCCTCCTAACTCTGCAGCGGTGACAGCCTGAGTATCTATCTAGCACATCTTACCTTTGTGCTCGGTTATGCAAGCAGCTCCTTTCTAACTGAACCAGGACTCTAGTCTCTGTCAGCTGACACCTAAAAATCTACAACATCTGTCACATTTTCAGATGATTTCCAACATGCCAAGCAAACTAATCTACGTGTTTCAAAACAAACCCTTTATCTCATATGACTCCTTCATCAAAACCCAAAAGGAACATCTTTTGCAAGTAAATCTGTGAGCATCACAAGACAAAATTACTCCTTTAATATTTATTAAGCATGCTTTGGCTCTACATTAAGCTGTTTGAGAATAATTTCAACAAGTCTTGATTTCAGCTCGAGCTGTAGAAAGCACCATTTTTTCTGTGAACACACAAATCCACTCCCTTTATGGTATTTCCACAAACATAGAGCTCTGTCCTTAAAAATTTGTCCATTCCATACCTGCTCTAAATTAGGCATCAAGAGGAAAGGACCTGTTTCATTGGATTTTTGTCTTAGCAAATGCACATTTCAGGCAGATCTACCATAAAAGGAGACCGAGTATAAAGCGACAGAGTAAGCTGTAGCCTCAAAATAACAGCATTAGAGACTAAAGCTGAGGGAGCTGACGATCCTTATCAGCTGTGAAGGAGCCTTGACCAGCCTCAAGCCGAGCCTTCTCTTTACTGAGACATCACCCAGATACAGCCCTGGAAAGTAGCATTGCAGTTCACACAAGTACAGAATACCTCAACTGAGTGAATGAATTCCTAGCAACTAGGCCCCTAAGATCTCCAAAATCCAACCACAGAACTGTAATGAAACAAGGTGGTGACAGGAAAGTTATGCTGTTCAGCCATCCAATTTCTGAGCACAGTATTTGGCTGACTAGTCTTGGACCTGGAAAGAATTATGTTGCTCAATTTATAACTTGTTAAAGAGGGGAAGAAAGTGTCGATACAGATGACTGGGTCTATATCTAGGAAGACTGTGGAAGGCAATATTACAGAGCTTCTATTGAGTGAACTGTCAGGCAGGGCTTAACTCATTCTTTCCCAGAACTAACCACTAGAAAAAGAATTAATATTCAAAAAGTGAAAAAAAAAAAAAAGTAGTGTTCTTAGTAAGCCGCGACTTTGTTCACTTGTTATCTGCCACAACCTACACAGGCTGATAGAATCAGTTCCATTCCTTAGGCAGGGCAGTAATTACTTTTTCACATGGTGTTGAGTCCTGTGCTGTCATTTGCCCACATGTAGAATGAAACACTTTTGTTGGAGGAGAGTGGAATGGGGAGTTTATTGCAATGTTTTATGCTGGTAGAAGAAACTTTCCTCCAACAATGTCATAAAAGCCGCGTTTGGGTTAGCAGAAGAAACACTTGGTACTTTAGATGCAGTCTACAAACTGTTTTAACACTCAGCCCCGGGGCCAGGATTCAGTTCAATGATAAAGCACTCTTCTACTGTGTGCAAGGCTCTGGATTGGATCCTTAGGACTATAAAAGATTAGGTAAAAATCAAAGCCCTCGAAGAAGTGCTAAAAGTGTCAAATATGAAAAGGAGAAAGTCGTTTTGACCTGGATGCTCTTTGAATTTGGTTTCTGATACACCATAGACTGCGTAGTATTTACTGTAGCTATTATTGGTCCTATGGAAAAGCCTCTCTTCAAAGCCACTGTTTTTCTTTTAAGAGGTGCGCCTGAGTTTAGATAACCCTGCAGCCGCCTAATGGGCCTTATCTGCAGAAAGAGAAAGCTGGATCCAAGTGTCTCCTAGATTCATCCAGTCCTTTGTTTTATGATTTTTTTTCCATTTATTTTTATTTTATTAAAATACAAATGTCAATCAGACAGTTTCAAAACACCTTAACCATACAGAGTCGATTTTTATCTTGGGGAAATAGCATAACTATGTAACAGTAGGGAACAAAAGATGTCACTGGGACAGTTTCTGGAGTCTGCAGTCCATGGAAGGCTTCCGTGCTAGACATCTCAAAAGAGAGGTAGGTGAGTCTGAGAAGTGTGACCACCCACCACGGAGGCACTCCAGAGAACAGACTTAAACCCCTTTCACTTTAATCCACTGGTAAGTGGCAACAGCCTGTGCAACAAACTCCCTGCTCCTACAGAACCTCATTTATAAAAATTAATTTGACACTACTTTCTGTTTTCTATTCCATGAATAAAATGTCCTAAAATGTTAATTAATATTTGGGTTTAAAAATAAAACACACACACACACACACACACAAATACACACACACCTGTCAACCTGCTGTGCTGTCACGGGTGAGTTAAGCCTCTCGGGGATATTTTAAGCCCACTATGACTCATGATTCAGTTGCTGCTTTTCCTTACCACCATGATACTTTTAATTTTTTGTCTTTTTTCTGACTTTACAAGCTGTTCATCTGAGTAAGACACCAGCTTGGGTGTTTTTCTTCTCTCTGTAAAGGGATTTCACTTGGCAAGCTGGAATTTCCTTTTCCTAAGATGCTTGCAAAATCAGGAATGGTCTCTCTGCTCTACTTCCATAGCAAGGGCATCCAACAAAGAGCCAAAACTGAAATTTTGCCTACAGGGTCCCCTGAGCATGGTGGTAATTTATACTACCATGCCCAACAGTTGTTCTGTACACACAGAACAAAATTTCATAAAAATAAAAGAATTCTATGTTAGGGTGCATCTCAAAATCAGGTAAGAGACTCAGCAAGTCTCCAGAGTAGCTGTGCGCACAGTGGGTGACCACTGAGATTTAGCTAACACTCGATGAAAAGCGGGTGACAAAGGTCAAAGAAAGCTCCACCACAATCTGCAGAACTATGAACTGTGCTTTCCTTCCTCCTGCTTGATTCAGTACAGATGGCAGACCTGTTTATTTTGATATTTTAAAATTATAATTTTAATATTTTAGGGTAACAATTCTGTGTGTCATATGAACATTACCAGAACAAGATATGATTCCAATGCTTTTTTTTTTTTTAATTTGGAACTTAACTGTAACAGAACTGTTTCTCACCTTTAAAAACACAACCATAGCCAAAGGTTTAGCTCAGGGGTGCAGCACCTACCTACTTGTAGGGTAGGCAAGTGTGAGGTCCTGAGTTCAATTCCCAGAAAGAAAGAAAGAAAGAATGAATGAATAACCATAATGTAGATCACAAAATAGATGATTCAAGCTTCTTGTGTCTACTATATTCTGTGGGGGAAACTTTCATTAATTTCCCAGAGGTGTACAAAGCTGAGAAATTACTTTCCTGTACCACTTTTAGGAGCAAGTCTCAAACTATTGCTGACCCTGAGTTGCTTGAGCTGTCTTTAGACCTGAAGGACAAATCTAAAACTTGTAGCATCGGGGAGCCCGGAATGATCACCCCATCAGGGCCTGCTCTCCCCGGAAGGACAGAGGCAGAGGAGCATGTGCAAGGGATTGGAGACGAGCTAGAAGAGGGCATGGCAAAGCTCGTACTCAGAAACAGAAGTTAAATAAAGGGAATTTCTGGCTGGGCTCTGAAAGGGGAAGGATGTTAGTGAAGGAGCTGACCACACAGACCACGCCAGGGATGTGCCCAGAGCAGGCAAGCATTGGACGCTTTCCGGACAACAAGAGCTGCCGGGTGCTGGAGAGGGCGGCCCATGCAGCGCAGACCATCTCCTTCCTGACAGGTTTAGAAATTAGATTTTTTAAGAGGCCTTATCTCCTGGCCTCAGAGCTGCAGAGAGAGAAGGAAAGAACCTCCAGAGACCCTTTTCAAATGTAAGAGTCTCCATTCAGCTGTGGTGAGAGGAAGGAGAGAATATAAAAGTGAAGTGGGCTCTCCACTGACCAACTCTCTGACACATTTCCTTTTTCTGTCAAAGTGAGAGTTTTCTTTCTTTTCTGAGAGGATGTCTATCTTGAAGAAATGATTACTTTCTGTTTGCTTTTGATTAAAAATAGTAAAAGAGTGCCAATCCCTTCTGGGGTTTTTGGTTTTTTGCAGAAGTCCTAGCAGGGTAGGCAAGAGGTTTTGGCAGTGTTGGGCTCATCAGGAACCCCCCCAGGTTTTCATTAAGGTGGGCATGAGGGAAGCAGAGCTATCGAGACTACAGCGCATGAAAATCCTGGGGCTCTCTGGGAGGCTGAGGCAGGGGGTCATAGCTCAAATCCAGGCTGGGCAACTTAGACCTTAGCCAGACCTTGTCTCAAAATGACAAAAAATTAAACAGTCTGGAGCATATATAGTCTGGGGTATATAGCTCAGGGTGAAGGTCCTGGTTTCAATTCCCAGTAAGAAAAAGTAAAAGGAAAGGTTGTGATGTTGGTAGCTGTGGTTCTTCTAAGAGAAGGGAGTGGTGGGCAACTATTGGGGAACCTAGTGCTGACTGCAGCATTCTGAGTACTGGAGAAGACCATGCTGCATTCAGCCACGTGCTTCTGAGGAAATCGAACAGGCTCCTGATCTCTCCCAGGTAAGAACTGGGTAGAGTTTCACTGCTTCAAAGCACTTGGCGTTTACACATACTGCTGCGGAGAACATGGGATTCTTGTACTTGACAAAAACATTTTGCGAGAAGGGCCAGACAGAAATTTGAATCCCTCCCCATGATGGTCAACCCTAGCCCACATGTGATCCTTCCACTTTCACTGGTCTCTTGCTGGTAGACCAGCCACACTGACCACGTGCAGAAAGTGGCACAGCTGTGACAAGTCAAGATCAGGCCCATTTCATATCTTTCAAAAGACAGGGTTAATAGCAACCTCAAGACTGTATCTATAACCTTCTCTGATGAAAGCTGGGGCAAGGACCTGAGGGAGTGATTTCGATCTGTTCTTTCTCTGTTGTTGTTTGAGTACAGTATGTAGTTTTCTCCCAGCAGCTGGAAAACGACATTATGGTAGGAAGGGCGTCACTCTGACTGCCCTGAAATGCGTTTCCCAAGGGAAACTGAAGCTGCATGGATAAAATGTACACTCAGAGGAAAGAAAATATTGTTCTCTTCTGTCTTATTTTCTTCCTTTCTTTCTTCCTTTCCTCCTGACTCTCTCCCTTCCTTCCCTTTTTTCCTTTCTTTTGCTTTCCTCCTTTCTTCTTCATCTAAAATACTCTTTGGTTTATACATCTTTCAAAGAGGCTCAGCTACATAAAGAAATGGAAAAGTCTAATAATGTTTGTGGACAGGAAAGCATGCCTTCATCTTGGACAATGACTAACCACTAAGACAACAATATGCAATGTATAATTATTGAAACTGTCTTACTAATCAATTGTGAAACTGTCTCATTGCTATTTGCTTCTCTATAAAATTATTTAAAAAAAAAAGAAATGGAAAAGAATATTGAACACTTAATAGTGTAGCCTCTTTCTATGTAGAAAGTGGACAAAAGTGTGGCAATTTTTATGAAACTGTTTCATTCCCAAATAAAGGCTGACCTGTCTGTAGGCTGGGGCTCCAACTATTTCAACACCGTACATATTGAACACTGGGGTGTGGCTTAGTGGTAACATGTGTGCTTAGAATAACCAAGGCCCTGGATTTGATCTCTACCACCAAAAAAATTAAATTAAATTAAAAATTACACATATATACATGTGTGCAAGCTTAATACAACTGGCTGGATTGTAGTTGAGATGGAATTAATAAAATCCTCAAGGGAACTAGTTATACTACCTTGTAGGTCTTCCTCCCTAACTCTTTGTATTCTTTTTTTTCCCCCCAGTACCCGGGATCAAACTCAGGACCTTGTGCTTGCCAAGTAAGTGCTTGTTCTACTGAACTATCTCCCTGGCTCCCTCCCTAACTCTTAATAGTTATATTTTAGACACAAAACAAACCATTTCAAGATTCCATCTCTGAAGACACTTACATTTCAGGTGTGTTTTGTATTTGATTGCTGCTGCTGTGGTGGTGGTGGTGGTGGTGGTGGTGGTTTTGTGGCACAGGGAACTGAACCCAGGGCCTCTTGTGTGCTGTGCAAGTGACCTTCCACCAAACTGTACCCCCAGTGGTGGTTTGGCAGTGACTCTATTCTCCACGCAGGAAGTTAACTCTCCCCAAGTTATCTGGCGAGTGGAGCACTCTGGGAACAGACTAGGTTTTCAAAGTAGAAGTAAAGGCACTAAAACAAGCTCTTCTGGAAAAATAAGTTTCTCTTACATAAATTGTTCCCCCTAATTCCCCTGAAACCCTGGAATGAATAAAGGAAAATATCAAGGCAGCATGGAACTCTAGCACGTTTATGCTCAAACTTCAACCTGATGCGTGACTTAAAGCTAATTGCTCACCCTTTCTGAAACTCGGTCTCCTTTTCGATGAAATGAAAGCTAACAACCTTCCTCACAAGGTTATTGTGAGATGAACTGAGGTGCTTCACATGAAGTACATGGGACCAAGTATGTATCTGGAAGTATGGATGTCCTTCGGGTCTGCGGGTAAGGACGTGTGTCAACTCCAAACATGTGGAGACCACTAGCAGCAAATTGGAAAGAAGGATAAGTCCTGGCATTAACAACATAGGCTGGACCAAAATCCTAAGAATTCAGCCCTCAGGGTTTCCATCTGTCTTCACAACTCCTTTCTCTTCCTCCTAGATATCCCACATGGGTTCCCAGATGCAGAACTTCGTTTAATTTCTGAAATTTGCTACCCTCGTTAAAATAATTCAGTTGTGCTGTTCTTCCCTTCCAAAAAAGAATTGAAAATGGGAAGAACCAGATGCTGGCCCAGTCTTTCCCACATTAGCGCCTTTCCCTTGCTCTAAAAAAAATAGTGACCTCCTGACCTGACCTAACTACAGGACTGCTGTGAACTTCCTGGGCTGGGGTGACTTGGGGTCAGCTACATTTATAGCCACCGCCCCCTCTGAACCTTCCTGGGAATCATAAAACCCTCCCAGCTCTAGGATAATGAGCTGTCACAATCCCGCTTCCAGTTTGCAAGGATCTGTGGAATCTGGGCTGTACCCAGGAGGCTGCATAGTACTTGGTTTCTAGCTCCACTGATTTATCATTCAAATCGCTGGATGATCTGGGAGTGTTTTAAATCCTGTATTTGTATGAAAACCGTCCCTTTGATTAAACTGCTCACTAAGTCTGACTCCTCCTTCAGGAGGAGCTCGGCTAAGAATGCATGAGTGAGTCTCCAGAGGGATCAGGGTATTTACTGAGTGTCTGCTTCCTAGCCAACAAGGTTCTCAGAGCCTGAGTTCTACTAATCATCCTAGCATTCTCCTACTTTCAATGCAAATAAGGTGAACAGAGGAGTTGAAGGTCAGTCACACAGTTTCTGATCCCGGGCTAGAAGGAGGACAAACTCCAGATGCCAGAGCAGGAATCATGCTGCCACCCTACCCAGCAGTTAGTAACTTCTCCTGGGGCGTGCTGTTCATAGCACAGAGAAACTAACACAAAACAGGAAGAACGCTAGCATGGCTGCTCTTTCCCCCTGAGGGATGGGGAGAAGGCTTTTTCACTTCTAAATTACACTTACAGAAGGCACATGCCTATAGTCCCAGCACTACGGAGGCTAAGGCAAGAGGATTGCCATGAGTTCAGAGCCAGCCTGAACTGCATAGTGAAACACTGTCTCAAAAAGATATAAATAAATAAACAACACATTTAATTTTAACATGTACAAAATGCATGAAAATATTAGATTTCTTAGACAAGTTTTCATTTGTTCCCTCCCCTCTTTGTACTAAACTACCACAATGCCTATTTCCAAAAACTAGTAGCTCTTCCCCAAAGCTGAGTGGATCCTGTGGAAGCTGGAACCCCCACAGGCCCAAGAGCAGCGTCAAGGCTGACTCCTGTGCTCTGCTAGCTATTCGCCTGTTATACGGATTTATCTCCCTCTACAGCAAAGGTAGCTTTCTGCTTCGAGAAGGATCGTGTGAGAATTGTACAAAAATGCTGAGTCTGAGAAATAGAAACATGGTTTTGCAATCAACCCATCAGCTCCTAAGCCCTGACATACTCCTTCTCTAGCCCTTTTCAGGTGACAGCTGTGGTTTGAGTCCTGAGCTTGTGGATCACAGGCCGCTATGAGGCTGGAGCCAGGTTGGAGACCTGCACATGGGGGCAGTCTCCAGCGCAAAGGGGCCTTTAGGACATTCAGGCCTAGCTGAATGTTGGTCCTAGGGGAAGGCATTTCTTGACCCCAATATATAATGGGGACCTAGTCTATGGAACTGCATTTTGAGTATAAAACAGAACAGGCCATCAATTCGCATTTAGTTAGTTAAAAATTGTCCCCTAAAGCGTACATCCAGTGACAACTATGCCATGACCACACTGAAGATCTTCCTCCTTATAGACTGTCTTGTTCTATTCCCCTTCTGTTCTGAGGGAAGTTCCAGGAACAGAATCCAGGGGCTTGCACATGCTGGATAAGTGCTCTATCCCTGAACTACATCCCCAGCCCATCCCCTCTAGTTTTGCAGGGAATATATGATTACTGTAGGAAAGCTGCATATGTTTATTGTAGAAAAATGTGTTTAACACATGTGATGAATATAGTACCAGCATTTTTATGTATAGTCCTATGTGTATCTTGAACCATATAGTACAAATTATGTAATAACAATCTGCTCTTGTCTAATAACAATATGTTGTAATTATTTTTCTATGTCATTAAATGTACTTCTACTTCATTATTTTAAAGACTGACATACTCTATCAAAGGGACACAGTATGATTTCATTGTGCAAAACCATCATTAAAGGACACATTAGTTATCTATTGATATATAATAAATTTCATAAGACAGTAACTTAAAACAGCAAGCAAGTATTTTCTCACAGTTCTGAGGTCAGAAATCGAGGCACAGCCAGGTGTTGTGATGTACGCCTGTCATCACAGCACTTGGGAAGCTGAAGCAGGAGGATCACTGAGAGTTGAAGGCCAGCATGGGCTGCAAAGTGAATTCAAGTCCATGTGAATTGCATAGCAAGTCCCTGTCTCAAAAAAGGAAGAGAAAGAGAGAGAGAAGCTCAGAGAGCCCCCTCAAGGCTGCAGTTCTGGAACAGGGACCAAGGCTTACAGTGGCACCTGCTTCCCAGCTCGTTCATGTGGCTAATGTAGGCTTGAAGTCTTTGGCTTTTGGACTTAAGCCAGAGACACTGATTCCTTCGAATGGAGTCCTCTCCATAAGTCTGTTTACAAGATAGTAGATGGCTTCGCCAGCAGGGGCGACTCCAAGAGAGAGTGTGAGAGGCACCCCAAATGTGCTGTCAGGCTGCACTTACGAAGAACAAGCCGCGACTTTCACCATGCTCTATTTGGTAAAAGTCATTGCAGCCCATATTCAAGTGGACAGGGTCACAGAGAGACCGTAGCCTCAGAGGGCCACTAGAGGCATACCCAATCCAAACACCAATAACAGGGAAAATCTTCCAGTGTCTTAGAGGAAATGACCAACTAAAGTTTTCAAAACTCCAGACGCTGAACAACAATCAGTCTGATTTTTCAAATCAACTCAGAAAAGGATCTAGAATATTCTTTCTCTGCAGATTGACACCATTACGGATGTTTCCCCAGTGCACTGGTGGACTTACATGAGTCAGTTTCACCTGAGTTCCCTTTCCTGCCCCACCACAGCCACCTCAGCTCACGTCTGCACCAGCCCAGCGTCCGCCTCCCGACACTGACCACTCTTCTCCCCACACCATCTCTGAGGCCCACAGCTGACCTATTCATCAGTCTGACTGTTCTCCAGCTTTGCTCTAAGCTCAGCCCAATTCAACCCAAACCTCCTTGCTCCCTCTCTGTGATCACCCCCACCATTGTTCCTGGGTTCAGGTAAGTCTGTGCTGCGCTTGGAGGACTTCGGTTCTTGGAAGACTCAAAAGTAAGGTTTCAGGCCAAAATGCAGCAACATAATATGAAACAGAAATGCCCACATGCACAACTGTCCCTCTCAGAGCAATGCACCACGTCTGGTGTTGCTGTGAAGAGGAGTTGAACTAATGCAAGGCCTGGGCAGAGGAACTCAGATGACAAATAAACAAAAAACAAACATAAGCAAAATAAACCAGTAAAAAATATATATATATATATATATGTGTGTGTGTGTGTGTGTGTGTGTGTGTGTGTATTTCATAATCCAGTGAAAGCTGAGTGAGACACAAGCATTAGGAGGACAAGCACCCAAGCATGATATAATCAGCCTCAAGATCAAAACCTGATTTCCACCGCAACACAGATGGAGAAGGCTGGTCACAATGGAGAGGAGCTGCTGATCACAGAGAAACCCACATCTGAACACTGCTCCTGTAATCAGCCACACCTTCCTGTGTCTTCTCATCAGATAAAGTGTTAGTTCTTATCAGCATACTTATTTTCTGGATCCCAGACTATAGGTATGATCAACGCTCATCGACTGTGAGTCAGGACTCAGAGAACTGAGGTGTCTACCTGGCCCCCCAGCACCCACACTAAGCCATGACTGCACCCCACCCCTTCACCAGCCAAACACTACTGATGTGCACAAGTAGGGGGAAGTGGACAAGGCACCTCTCTGTCTCTGTAACACTTAGAACAACTCAGGCTCTCTTTTGCTACAACCACTATATATAAAAATGAGAGCTGAAACTGGGTGTGGCATCACATCCCCATAATCCAACCACCCTCAGGCTGAGGCAAGAGGGTCACAAGGTCATCCCCAGGTTGGGCAATTTTGTGACTTAGTGAGAGACCATCTCTAAAGAAGGAAAAAGGGGGCATGGCTGAGGAGACAGAGCAGTGGTCTTAGCACCTGCCTGGCAAGAACAAGGACCTGGGTTTGATCCCCAGTACTGCATGCCATGCCATGCCATGCCAGCCAGCACATCCCTTTAATCCCAACACTGCGGAGGCTGAAACAGAAGGATCACTATGAGTCCAAGCCTCATAGCAAGATCCTGTACCAAATAAATAAAATCTGTTTTATAAAAAAAAAATGTAAATTCTTTTCAAAAATGAAAGAAAAGGGAGTGCAAGGCCGTAGCTCAGTGCAGGAGCCACCTGGCCACAGAAAACGACCAGGATTACCCGAGGACTAATGTGCTCCTGGAGACCGCCCGCAGCTCCAGGTCCTCGTCCTGGCCACCTGTCCGAGCCCCCAACAGCTGCACAGCAGACTTCTCTGTCCTGCATGGATTTCTGGGCTAGTTATATGACCACTGGTTGGGGGCTGTGATCATGAAAAGCAACGAAGAATGGACTGGAATCATGGGCCTCTCGGCGCCTACAGTCGAGCTGGTGAGACAAAGTGCACTACCCTTAGAGTAAAGCGGAGCGCACCACCAGGTGGCCAAGGGCACGCAGCTCTTTCGAGGGAAGAAGTATATTTGGGTTCTTGTCATTTATTTCCCCAGCACCTTGCAGTTCACCTTTTGCCTTGTTCTACCTCGAGCTCATTAAAGATGGTTTGAAATATTTTCCCTCCCCTTTCCTCACTTCACTCTTCAAAGCAGCCCTTTCCTGCTTGGGGCCTATTATCACCTCTGCATTCTAACCATGTGCCCAGCTGCCAGTGCCATCAAACAGCCCTGTTTTGGCAATAGGTTTCTTTTGCTTTTATCCCTAATTGGAATTTACCTTTAAAATCTTCCAAGGCTGCCTCGCACACACTTCTGGTTTGTTACCAGCCTTCCAGGTCACTCACACGCTCTCACTCTCGGGTTAAGACTTTCTCCCTTCAGGAAGCCAAACACTGGCTTTTTATTTAGTGGTCTCTCTCTGTTCTCTTAGTCATTTCTTAGAAAAAGCAATCGTGAAAACTAGCTTTTGCAAAACAAATGCACAACCTAAATTGTCACAAAAACCAGCCATAGTTTCTATACAATGAAATGAGACCAAGTTCACCTTGATTCAACCATGTGATAGACACCCAAGAAGGAACCTTAAAGTAACAAAACAGTTTCTACTGCATTTTGAAAAAGAAATTTGCAAGTGGTTTTAATGGTGCAATGTGTTTCATTTCTAAATAAATGAAAAAATTTTTAAAAATTGTCCCCAGTATTCTTTAGTGAGGCGGGTCCAAGTGGCCAGAAACAACTGACTGTTGAACTCCCTACCAAAAGAAAGCCACACATGTGCATGTCAGCCCAGGACTGAAGGCAAAGAAAGATGTCTGTCCCAGAAACAATGGCACTTCTCCCACCAGAAGACAGGTAAAGGGGCTTCCGGGGCAGGACAGGCAGGACAAGCTGGAGTGTTCCTGCTCCAGCAAAATGCAAGGAATGTCTTCTGGGAAGAAATCTGTTGCCTTGAGAGGTAATCATTCACCAGGACCCAAATCTGTGAGTCTTAAGAAATCCCTGAACAAGGGCCAGGGAGATGGCTCAGTGGAACAAGTGCTTCCCTGGTAAGTGCAAGGGCATGAGTTCAATTCCCAGTTCCGCCAAAAAATAAAAATAAAAACATACTGGAACATGTTGGCCTACACAAGGAGTCTGTGACATGTTCATCCACAATGCTGAGATCTGCTATCACCATTTGAGATTCCAGAGTCCAGCAGACTAAGTGCCTGCTTAGGCAAGCACAGGGACCAGGTTCAATTCCAGGCACCATACACTGTGCTGGCCCTGACCTCAGGTATGTGGAGCTGGCCACCAAGTTTGGGTGTGGTGGCGCATGCCTATAATCCCAGAGCTGGGGAGGTGAAGAACAGGAGGATGACTCCAAGTCCAAGCTGTGTAGTGAGATGCTGTAACAAATCCATAAAATAAATAAATGAATAAAATTTAAAATATAGATATTCTTTAATCATTCTATATAATTTCCCTGTGATAGTTGGATGAACTCAGAAGGAAAATAGAGAACTGAAAGGTGCATAAGTCAGAGAAAGAAATTCATATGCAGAGAGGAGTGGCAAGTTCCAGAACAGCGGGTGGTAATATGAGCTTTTGGAGATGCTAAAGGTTTTCTGAACTAAGGAGTGTGGCATTCATATCTAAGAGCATACTTTGAGTCTCTTCTATCCACACTAACCTAGCCCCCGTTTCTATCATAGGGCTAGAAAGCACAGCTGGGCTTCTGAAATCTGTAGTCAGCTGTTCAGATTCTCTATTTTTATTTATGGGATGGGGAGTGAGACAGGGTCTCACTGTAGTGAGACTGGCCTTGAACTCACTATGGAGCCCGTGCTGGCTTCAAACTCCAGGCAACACTCCTGCCTCAGCTTGCCAAGTGCTAGATTACAGGTGTGTACCACCAGGCCCTGCTAGATTCTTTTCTTTTTTTTTTAACATTAGAATTCTAGAGGTTGATCAATGAGTAAAATGTTACAGTTAAGAGAACTAAAGTCTGGTGTTTCATGGTACAACTGGATGTATTTAATAAATATACCTTTGAACATATATAAATAGCTAAAAGCACTTTTAATTTGTTCACCACAAGGATTAAAGTTTAGTGATAGATAAACTAATCACTGAGTTGATCACTACCCAATATATACATGAATCAAAGCACTACACCATACCTCATAAATATGTACAAATGTTATGTCAATCAAAAAATTAAAATATTTAAAGAAAATGTTTAAAATGATTGTGAAGAACTGTACTCATCTATGTGTTTGGTTACCAAGTATAAACGACTGAATTCTTCAATACTACCATAAATTAGTAGGTATTTCATTCTGTCATGAGGTGACATTTTGACAGAGTGTGCTAAAGGTTCAAAGGGGTGTCATGATTGCACTGAGGTCTACAGTTCTGTGCCATGAAACTCCAAGAGTGCGTCTCAGGCAGCCAGGCATCATTTCCACATGTTAGAGTAGGACACATGGTACCACTGGGCAGGCCTGTAACTCTAGTCCAGGAAGCAGAGGTGGGGCAGAAAGGGCTGGGCATGCAGGCTGCTTGGGCCAAGCAGTTAGCAAGAAGACTGTAAGCAAAGAGAGGGGTGTCTGAGAAAGAAAAAGCTCAGGATGAAAATTCCCATGCAATACTGACAAAAACCTAAATAAAAAGGCAAGCCACAGAGAAGGAGAAACTATTTGCAAAACACACTGACAAAAGTATCCAAATATATTCAGATGGTCAAGGAGTGTATTTTTTTAAATGTTCAGCAAAACTGGTCACCAGAAAAGGCAAACCTAAGCCACAAAGAGATATCATCTTAACATAGTTAGAATAGATATTTATCCAAAAGACGAAAAATAACAAATGCTGATGAGACAGGGGGATTTTCATATACCGTTGGTGAGAATACATGTTAATACAGCAATTATGAAAATAATTTGGTGATTCCCTTAAAAATAGAAAATAAAAAGGCAATCTAGGACCTCACTGCTGGGCGTATACCCAAAAGAAATGAGCTCAAGGTGTCAAGCGGACACCTGCACCCCCACGCTTACTGTTGCATTACTTACAAGAACCAAGATATGGAGCCAGCCTAGGTACACATCTGCAGACAACAAGGACACAGAAAGTGTGGCACATTTACAGAACGGGACATTGCCCCATCACAAGCATAGTGAAATTGTATCATTTGAGCCAATGTGGATGGAAGTAGAAGACATGTTAGAGGAATAATTTAGGCCTACAAAGACAAATATCAAGCGCTCTTACTCATTTGTGAAAGCGATAAAAAGCTGTTCCTAGAGTAGACTAGAGAGGCAGGGAAAAGGTAACTACAACAATTAATTCTAAATTTCAAAATAGTTGAGAAGAGCTTGCCAGCTCCCCACACATAGAAATGTTAACACTTGAGATAGCAGTGCTGACTACCCTCATGTGATCATGACACATGATGCACTTGTACGGAAGTACCACACTATACCCTGCAAATGTGCACATGTATTGATAAAAAATGTGAGTTAGAGAGGCATGCATCTAAAATATAGAAATAAGGGGCCAGGGAGATGGCTCAGTTGGCTAAGTACCTGCTTTGGCAAGTACAGGGACCAGGATTTGGTCCCCAGCACCACATGACCAGCCCTGCCCCTGGGCATGTGGAACCAGCCACCAAGACCAGACGTGGTGGCGTATGCCTATAATCCCAGCACTGGGGAGGCTGCAAAAAATATATATAGAAATAATTCTTATCATTTGCTAATAATCAGACAAATGACCCATTTTTTTTTTAAGAATTTCAATAGACACCTCATCAGAGAAGATCCACAGGCAGCATTTCACTACATTAAAAGATGTTCAATGGGCAACAAAATAAAAATTTAAAAAGATACCCCAATAAAATACTGCTATCATCCATAAGAATGATTAAAGTTAAGTCACTGATCTATGCCATGATGGCAAAAATATGGAGAATGCAGAATGGTGGAACCACTTTGAAAGACATGTCCACATGTTCTTACATAGTTAAAGATGGTACCACATAGAGATACACTGCCCTGCCCAGACAGCCTTGCCCTTATGCTCCTGCATAGGAAAATGTAATCACGTAGCTCTAGAGAGCTGTCAAGCAATATTTACTGTGGCTCTGTTTGCAGCAGCCAAGGCTTGAAAGGATCAACTAACTGTCCAGTAACTGTGCACGTGTCAGCAGACTCCTCCCCCAGTGGTATGCTATCAAATGATAGACAAGAGTGCACTGTTAATGCAGGTGGCGATATAGAAAAATCTCAGAATAACTATGCTGAACCAAAGAAATCAGACATACAAGAATATACGTGTCATCCATTTATGTAAAAGTCTAGAAAGTGGAGACTTACCTTTATTGCTACAAAGTGCGTCAGTGACTGCCTGGAACTTGGAAGGCCTTAGAAGAAGAAGATGGATGAAAGGATTTTGAGAGATGATGGAAATGTGCCCTTTCTCAGCTGTGGTTTCGTGTATACCCATACCCATCAGAATTCATCAGCGTGTCCACTTTATACCTATGTGGCTCACTGCAGTTTGACTGCACAGCAGTAGAGTATCTAAAAAGAGAAGAGACCATGCCTTCAGACTCTGCACCATTAAATAACAAAACCTGGAGTTGTATTTTAATTCAAACTTTCCAGTCCAATTCCAAATAAGTTGTAAAATCATATTGACAATACCAAAAATAGTGAAATTAATTATACTGCAGAAAATTCGAATATATCTGAGTGTGTTTGTAAACAATGAGTTTGATGAAAAAGATGTTGCAATAGGGCAAAAATTAAATGGGGACAAAAAGTAAAATGTCATGGACAACCAGGGGACAGGCAACTTCCTAAAATATGAAGCCCTGGGTTACAACTCCAGACCCACCAATTATCAGCTCAGGGAATTTAACCAGTTATTTTGACATCTGTGAATTTTTTTTTTTTCTTTTTAGTAGTAGGGATT
This sequence comes from Ctenomys sociabilis, assembly GCA_004027165.1. NCBI lineage: Eukaryota > Metazoa > Chordata > Mammalia > Rodentia > Ctenomyidae > Ctenomys > Ctenomys sociabilis. The sequence continues at coordinate 46,621 of PVKA01002279.1, read as the reverse complement.
GAACTCATAACCTTGCACTTGTGAGGCAGGCACTTAGGCTGCTGAGCTATCTCGCTGGCCCTAACTATTCTTTTTTATAAAATGTACAACATTAGACTGGGATATGGCTCAGTAGTAGAGTGGTTATCAAGCATGGAGAAGGCCCTAGTTTCAACCTCCACAAATGAATCACTCAATTATTAATGTTAAATATACTGTGATGCCTATATTGATAAATGCTAAACATTAGAATTACTTAAAATATCTACAATATAGCTTGTAGTGAGACTCAAGAGAGAAAATATATATATAAAAGCTTTTATAAAACTATAAAGCGGGGCCAGGTAGATGGCTGATTAGAATAAGCACTTGTTTGGACAGCGCAAGGGCCTGAGTTCAAACCCTGGTTCTGCAAAAAAAAACAAAAACAAAAAAAAACCAAAAAAAAAGCTGTAAAGCATACAAAAGTTAACAATTATGTACTGATCATAATAATGCTATCCTAAGCGCTTTTGGCCTACATACTGTTTCTACTGCTCTATGAGGTATAGCCCGCAACTTTTCCAACTCTGTAGGTGTGCAGAGGTACACAGAGATTAGGTAATTTACTTGTGGATGCAAATCTAGCACATCGTGGGCTGTGGTTTTCTGAGACCTAGGTCACTGAGCCTCCACAACCCGCATTTCCTAACAGCGACTGCTCCCACAACTCACAAAAGAAATCCCGGGGCTGGGGAGATGGCTCAGTAGAATAAATACTTGCCCGGCAAGTGCCAGGGCCTGAGTTCAATCCTCTGTTGTGCCAAACAACAAAAAAAAAAAAAAAAAAAGGAAATCTGAATACACAACTAGATGCAGATTTCCCCAGGACACTGGCTTTCCTAAGCTCTGTGGGGCGTGATGTACACTAACACACAGTGGAATGGTTCTCTGTAACACAGAGCTGCTGTAGCGTAGGTTCTGCTCTTTCTGCATCTATGTAAGTAGAGACCATCTGCATGAACAGACCAGAGAACGACAGCATTCTCACCAAGAACCAACCCCAGACACACACACATTCATTCCAAAATCCACAATAGTCATTTAATTCTGCAAAGCCAGGCACGGTGGCACATGGTTGTCATCCCAGAACTTAGGAGGCTGAAGCAGGACTGTTGTGAGTTTGAGACCAGCTTGAACTGCAAAGTGAGCTCAAGGCCAGCATGAACTATGTAGTAAGACAAAAATAAATAAATAAATAAATAGATAGATAAACCCATTTAACTATGCAAGAAGAGTGACCTAGATGGAAAAAGGGCTGCTGCCCACCACGTGGGGCCCCAAAGCAAAGCCTTCCTTCCCGGCATCTGGCTTTGCTTGGCAAGGGCTTTATTTTAGGCACTGATGTTTCACCCCATTTAATTCCCGACCACTCTTCTATGACTCTGCTTTTATTTGCAAACTTTTTCCACTCTCCTCTTTTGCTTCTTACTTTTCATACACCAGCCAATTACTGAGATTTAGTTACATGCACCTAGTGTCTGGAGCTAGCCAACGAATTAATCTTAGAAGAATAAAATGGGCAAATGAGAACATATAGTAGCTCGAAGAGATGTGCAGCCAACTTTCACTTTCCTCATTGTTCTGACATAAACAGAGAACACAGCATCAAAAGGCTACTCCAAATAAATCATTTAGTAATCCCAACAGTCAGGAGGCTGAGGCAGGAGTATCACAAGTTCAAGGCAAGTCTGGGCAACATAGCAAGTTCAAGGCCAGCCTGAACTGCATAGCAAGACTCTATCAAAAAACAAAAACAACAACACATTTTATACTTTGACTCTCTTTCTAATACTTCTTTAATACAATAAAATACTTATTAGATTATAAATTAATGAATTTCAAAATGGGTAAAAAATATAGGAAGAAGGAAGAACTAAGTAAAAGGAGAAACGAAAAAACTACATGCTGTTAAATGATATACATATTATGTGTAGTCTAAGTGATCATATTATATTTAAAATATAATTATATCATGTATATCAAATATATACATCAGTCTTACAAAATAATTAATTAAATAATAAATAAAAATAATTAATAATTAATATGCATCTGTCTCCCAGATGATGGACCCTGTCACAGCACTGACTGTCTTGGGACCTCATCCTGTAAGGTCCAAAGTGCCCGAGGTAAACATGACAAACGGGTCTCTATACAGCGCAGGAAGTCGGACGCTAAGTTAATAAAACAAGCGCAAGCTCGGCTGTATGTTCGTAGGATTCTCATCTTTAAGCATCTGTGTTGGATTAACTACTGGTCAGCCCGTAACGCCTAGCTGAACTGATGGGCGTGCTGTGGTGCTGGGTGTGGAGGGCCCACCTGGGGACTGCGTCAACAGTTTACGGGGGCTCTGGAGGGGAGGCAGTGTGCTGCCTCCTGGAGAAGCCTGTTGTGCTGATCTTCCTGATGAACTCACCTGTTCTTGCTCTCAAAGGCTGGGCTTGCACTTGTGATTATTCTACCTCAGTTTGACGAACCCAGAGGTCTATAGGTCGAAAGCTAACCAACCATAGGCTGAAACATTCAAAACATCAAATCAAACTAAATTTTTTCCACTTTAAGTGGATTTTTTCCAGTGTTTTATCACAGCAAAGAGCTACCATGGGCATCCAGCCCCTTTCAAAGGTTAGAGGCATTCCACAGCACGTCTTGCTAGGGGACAGCTTGTTCCCACTGTCAAAGCTGGAAGGTACAGACTCTCCCACAGCTACAAGCATAGGGCCTGGGTTCAGCAAACTGAGGTAAAAGAATCTCACGTTCAAGCCCAGCCTGGGCAACTTACTGAATTAATGAGAATTTGGCTCAAAATAAACAATAAAAAGAGCTAGTAGCTGAGTGCAAAGACCCTGGTTTCAATCCTTAGTACTAGAAACAAAAAAAAAAAAAAAAAAAAAAATGAATCCAAGAATTTGAGTAGTCCAACGAATCAATGATTCCGGTACACACTGGGTCCCTGGCACGGTCCAGGAGACAGCATGGGGTCAGCCCCAGGGCCCCGCAGTGGTCTCTCACGCCAGCACGCCAGGCATGGCCATGCCTGCGACTCCAGATACCTGGCTTCTCCATTTCATTGAGTTCCTGCTCTGTTGCATGAACCTTAAGAGTTCTCTCTGTCGTCCCATCAGTTCCTCTGGCTTGCATCAGAGTTGGCTGCTTGGGTAAAATCTAAAAGCCCTGAAAATATGGAATACATATTTTCTCAGTTGTGTGTTTTGCCCCCATACAATGCTTGTTTCTCTAGTATTATTTATTCTATGTAGAGGAGAACAAATTGTAAATCTAAAAGATTGTGATATAGGGATAAGATCTGAACTAATAAAAATACCAAAGTGCACCATTCTTCTGAATGCAGTATTACTCTTTTTAAATACATGCAATGACTGAAATGAGCTTATTTTTATTCCTGGAGGAAAACTATGTGGGAAAAGACATTAAAAATGAGCTATTTAGAAAATAAATAACTTGTTAAAAATATTCATACCTGTGGTTCTTAGACTATTTTTGAAAGTTTGGTATCTTGGGAAATTATAAATATACTGCAGCCTACTAAGTGAGGAAACATAGTCTCAGAGGCTGAAATTTGCCTTCAACAAAATAAATGTGAAAGAAATCAATATAGGTACCCCCTACCCCCATCCAAAGTATTTTTGCTGGGTTATAGCTTTAATTCCTCTGCTAAAGATGGCACTGAGTGCAGAACAGAGGCTTTCTGGTTAAAGCACAACTATTCCTGGATGCTGTGCTTTGGATATTGAATATCTCTCCAAACCTGTGTGTTAAAAAAATGGTTATCAGCATATGGCATTATTTTTACTTTTTCTTGTGGCTGGCCAAGCCCACCCTGGGAGTGGGGCTGGTGCAGCATGTGGTGCTGGGGAATCGAACTGTGGTCCTTGAGAGCTTGCCTAAGCTTGCCCAAACAGGCACTTTAGACCACTGAGCTATCTCACTGGCCCAACATCTGGCATTATTAACAGGCAGGCATTACTCACAAGGCAGGACCTGGCAGAAGGAAGTCAGGCCCTGGGGAGTTTGGAAGGGGTACTGGAACCCTGGCTCCCACCTCCCCTTCCTCTGCTTTGCAGCCACCATGCAATGCATAGGCCTCCTGTCCACACTCTCTGGCCCCAAGGCAGGGCCAACTAACCATGGGCTGAAAGCCAGAAACTGTGAGCCCAAATAAACCTTCATCCTTACGAGTTGTGTATCATGTGGATTTTGTCACAGTGCTGGAAAATGGACTGACACACAGGATAATTTGTATGGCTGTGGTTATAGTTCAGCAGCACAGCACCTTCCTGGTAAACACAAGGTCCTGAGTTCAATTCCCAATACCAGAAATAAATACATAATTTATGTGTTACTAAAATAATGGAGAAATGAGTGGTGTTTGTTAGCAAAAAAAAGGTTCAATAAAATAGGACATGCTTTTTTAAGTTTTTATTCAGTGCTAAGGATTGCACCCAGGGTCTCAAACATGCTAGGCAAATGTTCTACCACTGAGTTTTACTCTCAGCCTGGAAGTTAAGTTTTGAAAGAAGAGTCGTGGGAAATACCTGAGAAACAGTTCAGTCTGGGGGCCACAAGGGGACAGATTGAAGGTCCTGGGCCAGTGAGGGCGATGGGGAACTGAGGCGCAAGCAGGCCTGCGAGGGGAGAGAGTGGGGGATGTGGTGCCCATGCCCGCCTCGGCAGCTCCGCCCTGCCCAGCTCCAGCCAGGATCCACCCATTTGGAGGTGGTGGAGTGCTAGTGAATGAAAATCTGCTGTGCTACATCTAACACTGGTTCTTAAGAAGATGAGCCCATCTCAGGTTTCCCTGGTAAACTTGTTCTAGCACAGCCTAAACATCAGCTTCTTGTCAGTTTATTTTACAGTATAGACATCTAAATTGTGCTTTAAATATGCTGGCATTTAGCCTCAAAGCAACCATAACTACTCCTGGTGTCGGCCAAGAAACAAGCACTAGGGTTCGGTTTGCTTGTCTGTGTTTATCACTCGTGTTGCGGTGGCTGCTTCTTACGCTTTCTCCCCATGACTCTTGTCTTTCCCGAGCATTTAGCATGTCTGTGACTCTTCCTGAAATTTGCCTCATTCTGTCACTATTTCCCCTGCCTCTAACAAGTGTTTATGTGTTGGGTTTTTTTTTTTTTTCCTTGACTTGCCTGTCTGTCTTGTAAGGAATGAAAGAGGCTTGTGCCTGTCGAGCGCAGAAAGCCAACGAGAACCCACGTGCCGCAGACCCAGCAGCCCAGCCTATGAGCCAATCCTCCCAGGAACTTCCTCCCTAAAGTCGGACCCTTGTGCGCTGCACCTCACCCCCACCCCGGAGCTGCAGAGCCTGGTGTAGGCCACAGCCGGGTCAGTGATGGTGGGATATGATGGCGACACTCAGCAGGGAGCCACATGGGGATAAGGCAGATAAAGCCAGGGACCTAGCGTTGGCATGTCCTTGGCTTGGCCTCTGCCTGTGACGAGATGCTCAACACTTTGGTGCCCCACTTACCTGCTTCAGAAGGTAGCATCACAGGTGCAAGAGATCATCGTACGGCGAGATAGCTCAGTGGTCTAAAGCACCTGCTTAGGCAAGCCTGTGGTTCAATCCCCAGCACCACAAGCTGTGCCAGCCCCACCCTCAGGGTGGGGAGAGAGAGAGAGAGAGAGAGAGAGAGAGAGAGAGAGAGAGATCATCTTACTCCCTCCCTAAGAACAAATTTCACCCTGGAAGCCGGGCGTGGTGGCGCATCCTTGTAATCCCAGCACTCGGGAGGCTGAGGCAGGAGGATTGTTGTGAGTTCGAGTCCAGCCTGAGCTACAAAGTGAGCTTAAAGCCAGCCTGAACTGCATAGCGAGACCCTGTCTCAAAAAGACAAAAAAAAAAAAAAAAAAAAAAAAAAAAATTCACCCTGGATGCTACGAGGGCCATGGCATCCTCAGAACTGCTTTGAAACTTAAAGTGTTTCAACTACATGGCCATAGTCAAAATCTGAGTCTTTCCTTTTGGGTTTGTAAAACAAAGATAAGAGTAGCATCAAATGGGGAGCTTTTGTGAAGATTTAAAAATGTATACTTATGTAAGGTACCTTGCACATTACGGATATAAAATCAATGCTAGCTCTTTAACACTTCTTCAGTGTGTACTTTATAGTATTAGAGAATTAATTCTTTATAGAACTAATTTTAAGAATTAATGTCATAGCTATTAAATTACATAAAAATTATGTATTGAAATATTATTTCTATGCCTATGATCTCAGCACTCAAAGGCTGAAGCAGAAGGTTCACCAAGAGTTCAAGGCCAATTCGGGCTACAAAGTGAGTTCAAGACCAGCCTGAACTGTATGGTGAAACCCTTTCTCAAAAAGAACAACAACAACAACAAAATAGGGCCTGAAAGTACTCTATTTAATAAAAAGAGCAACACAAACACAGAACATTTTAAAGTTAGAACAATATATAAAACAGGAGACTTACATTATTATTATATAAAATTATTTAATTTTGATTACATATTGTAGAGCCCAGTATTTCCAAATAAGTAATTAATGATTTAAACACATACTTTTGTTGAGAGACATCATGTACTAGGTAGATATTCAAAGAAAGCAGATAATCTAAAAGTCAATTCTATAAATCCAGCTTCTCTTTGAAATGCATTTTATAAAGTCAATAGAGGACAAAGTCCTTTAAGGTAGAAACACTGTTTACTCTTTTGTGTAGTCCCAAATCCTGGCTTCTCATACATGCCTGGATAAACTGTTCTGAGATCCATGTATTAACTGGAAAGCCTAATGAGTGGGCGATGTGGGAGGACTGGGTGGGAGAACAAACAGAAGATTGGGAGTTGTCTCAGATGCAGAAGCCAGGCTCAGGATGAGCCACATGATGCTCCAAGGGGACATGGGCCCATGCGACAGCCCCCACTAGGCCTCTTCTGGGTCTTCACTGGCCCTCTAGGTGTGGTCCTGGGCCCAGCACATCCCACCTCCTCTGTGGAGCCCCCTCCTCCTACTGTGCGGTGTTGGGACTGCCCCTCCTCCCACACACCCAGGTACAAACTCAGCTGCCTTACAGCCACCCTTTCCCTCGGTGCTTGCTGGTTCCCTTAATCCCCACTATCTTCCCCCTTTGCTAATCCTCAAGGGCTGCCATCCCCTGCCATCTCTTTCATCTTAACTCTCAAATTATGCTTCCCTGGCTCATTCTTCTCCTCCCTTCCACCTTTGCCTTTTCTGTCTCACCTAAACCCTGGGGGGCCCCCAAAGGAGTCTTTAGGTCTGTCTCAGGCACCACTATATGCTTGGAACCTTGAACTTTCTCTTTGGTGAAGGCCATGAGGGTGATGCTGGGAGAGGTAAGGAGGATGAGGTCAGTGCCGAGCCCTACCACAGACGGCTCCCCCGAGTTGGTGACTATATGAGCCCAGCAGGAGAAATCACCACCCCAGGAGCTCATACACAGGGAAGGCTCACTCCAGCTTGGACAAGAATGAGATTGTGGCTCTAGAAGGACCAAGGAAAGTGCTTGCAGATCTAGGAAAACCCCTGCTGGGCTCTAGGCTTCAAGAACATGACTGCAAAGTGGGGTTGGCTCTTGCCTGAAGAACACATCTATGTGAATGTTTTGTCCAACTACAGACTCCCCAAAACCCCCTGAGATTTTGCTTCACTGTGACACAAGGGGCCCAAATCTTAAGAGGAAGATACTACCTCGTCTTCTTATTAATGTAGTCTGCAGAGGATTCACTCATCAGTTGAAAATCACGAAAGAGAAACAGTCCTGGGTATACTTTATGTATGATGCACAACTCAGGACAGCCTCGTTAAAACCCCCTGATATTATATTTACTACTTAGTGGTGTCGCCTCTGTACACTGAAGAAGCCTCTGCTAGAGGAGAAAACTGTATATGTATTCCCAGTGACTGTTCTGAAGATGAATAGCAAATTTATATCTTGCTTGAATTTATCATTGAGGTAGTTGGGCAAATATGTGCCAAGAGGTCCTGAGGCAGCTGGAGCACTGATACACGCAGTAAGCAATGAGCAAGTTCCTTGCAGACTGTCCTGATATATGACATCTCCACACCCCCACTTGTCATGGCGTGACTGAAGCTCTTGCTGCAGCCAGGACGTTCAGGCCCGAGTCTGTAGAACATGCTGCCCGTCCTGTTCAGATTCAGCTGGAAGTGAGTGCAGATCCCATCTTTCGAGCACTTCAGGGAGCCCACACACATCCAGCACCCGGCATTGCTGCACGAACGTTGCCCTCTTCATTTCCTTTTCTCTCAGGGGCACATGCCTACTTAAAAACCTCTCTACTCTACCCAGCAGGCAAGCCCTAGACCAGTCACTGTCCTCTACACAACCGACATCTTTTCCTTTTTCTTCCATGTCCTTCTTCCTTTTCTCAAACTGCTCCTTCTCAACAGAATGAGTCCAGCCTCTGGCTGTGGAGGAGCCCTGCTTTCTCCCATAACCAGAGCAACTTGTGTCCAGATCCACCATGACACTCACCTCCTCGCTCTATGGAAACCCACAGTGCGGGCCATCCACATACACCCCACCCAGGCCCAAGCGTGAGTGCCATCCACTTGGCTGGCAAAGTTGCAAAAAACAAGTGACAACAGCAGCCTTCTTTTCTTCCCTTGTGTTCTTTCTATCCAGGGCAGGTAGTACTCCTCCAAGGGGAGACACCCTTAGGCCTAGCATCACACTGTGAATCAGTTCTAGCATTACACACCCTAGATCCAGCTGCCCCCTAAAAGTCCCACCTATTTCCACTTGAAGGGGCACATCTAGACACAATCTGTGACTCCTTTTTTTCTCTACTTGGGTATTGATCTCAAGAAGGATTTGTAAATATATATAATACAAGATAACAAAGATTAGAATGAGGAAACAAAGATCATAATATAAATTGAGCCAGAGACAATTTAGGTGCCACAAGAAATTCTTTACTTACAATTGCTGGCTACAAGCCATAGTCCATTGCTAGTGACAAAAGGGTGACGTAGTACCCATGATGTTTAAAACAAAACACTGCAAGTACAAGGGCCTGAGTTCAATTCTTGGTTAAAAAATAAATAAATAAAACAAAACTCTGCTTAAGAGAAGTGGGGCTTTCTCCCCAGGAAGTCAGTGTGGAAGGTTCCTTCTCAGGAGGACAACGTTCTCCCAGCAAATTCCTAATAAGTTACTGGAGCTGTTTCTGATGATAGCTTGCTCCCTATAGCACAATAGCATTCTCAATAGATGTTTTCTTAGGGTCCTGTTACAATGTCATACAAAACTTCAGATTCCAACCAATCCTGTTCTGTCCAGGGTATACATTTTAGAATGTCTGAGGAAACGAAGTGGGCTCACTTTAACCAACTGAGTTGCTCAATACCCTCCATAAATATTGGCTAGTAATAAGTATTCCCTGGCAAATGACAAATGTGTACTTGTCAGTGTATACCCATCCCCCATTACAGATGAACTGGGAGTTTTTCTGACACCATGGGCCCACAGTTCCAATAAAATATTCTCAACACAGACATTCTTTTTTTAAAAAATGGAATACCACTTGTCGCACTGAAGGACTGTTTCATTCTGAGGTCTTCTCCCTCATGTAGCCTCCAAAGTAAATTCTTTCAAAGTATGAGCCAAGGAGCAAAATGAGCGTGCTTTCTGTGGGACTCTTATTTACAAACCAGACTTTAAAGTAGGTAGCACCTGCTGGGAGTGGCAGGGTGAGCCTATAACCCCAGCACGTGGAGGCTGAGGCAAAAGGATTGCTATATATTTGAGGCCAGCCTGGGCTACTTAATGAAACTCCGTCTCAAAAACAAACAAAAGAATGCACCTATAAAATATAATAAACTTAGCCAGGGATGTAGCTCAGTGGCATAACATCTCCCTGGCAAGCGTAAGGATGAGAGTTCAATTCACAGTATAAAATAATAATAATAATAATAATAACAAATTTGTTAGTTATTTAGTTTTTCTAGCCATGTCTAACTGGCAGCTCAGTGACTATGGTACTCAGGGCTCTTGACTGCTATTGCTGGGCAGAGAGGAGAATTCTACTTGTTCCCCCTCTCAGAATTAGGGTCCTAATGTGACTTACTTTGGCCAATGGAATTGGAAAACTTAATAAAACTTTGTGAATTGGTTCCAAATGGGAGATTTAAGAGTGAGTGCACAGTTCTACACAATCACTTCAGCACAGAGATGTGACTTTCCTCCGACGAGGTCCGCCCTAGGTCCACACAGAACAAGCACCCTATGCTGCACTACCTCTTACCAGCACCAGGCCACATGGTCACACTTGATGCCATTTCTTGACTCCTTTTATATAACTGAATTCTCAGCATGGAAACACATCTTCTCTTCTATCCCTTCAATATCCACGATGATGATGCCTCTGCTAAGACTGAGCTCCTGTCACCTCTCTCAGAAGGACCTCCTGAGCCCTCAGTTTACCTTTGAACTACTCTGCAAACATGAAACATGGTCCTAATGTTGAACAGTGGCCTGGAAGGCTCTTTTCTCCTTATTGTTCTTGCACTCCCTGAAGGACAGACTTGCTTCTTAGAGCTCTTGTGGGCTTGCTCCCAACTCATCACACAGTATGTATAGTACATATAGTATGTGCTTAATTACTATATAGTTATTATAATAGCTATATACAGTTATACTGTTCAACATTAGAAAACAGGTCCCTATGTAAGTCACTTCTTCTACTGAAAATCAAGACCACACGCTATTTTAAATGAGGAAGGCAGAATAGTTGGTCAGTCAAGGAGCGTTTTGAAGTTGAGACTTAACTGAAACCCTGGCGTCAGGATCCGAAGGGAAGATCGCATGCACCTTGCCCCTCCGACTTGTGCATAAAATCCATGGCCATTCTCACAGTGCGTGCAGACACCAGCGTTGCCCAGCCTGGCTACCAAGACGAAGGCTTATGACACCCATGGTGGCCCTCCCGTGCCATTAGCATGAGCAGACACTGAGTTGCTGCACATGGTGCTTGTGACCCTCTGAGAAAAGGGTCAGGATTTCAATCTTTATCTTCGTTATTAGACTGTTTATACAACAACTGCCACAGGCACTCTTCCTTATTTGTGTTGCTGAGTGACAAGTACACCACGTTCTCTCTTCAACAAAATATATTGAAAAGGAAAAAGAGAGCTAAGTCAAACTTCCACGAAGTCTCAGGAAATGAGAAACCACAAGCAGAAGAACTTACAATCTTTCTAAGGGTAATATGAACTTTTCCCATAGCCCTTCTGAGAAGGTGGGTGAGGCTTGGGATGGCTGCACGTTTCACATTCTTTTCTGGATAACCAGAGTGGCTCTATGAGCAAGCTATGGTCATTTCTATTGTCACCAGAGGCTTATGGTCAACCTCACTGCAGTCATCCTTGATGTAAATAACAGGTGAAAGGATAAAACGTCTGCGTTCCAAATTAGCCAAGAAGAGAAATCCAGCCAGAAGTACTGAGGGGTTTCAGGCACTCATGACCATGAATCAAACGCTAAACAGACCCTCCCAGGAGAGAATGCATGCTCACACTGGGGTGCCCTCCATGCAAGGAAGATCTGCACCTCTCAGGATCCGTCCGTCCCTAGATAGACGTTAGAATCATCAGAAAGCCACCTGCCACGGTAAGAGAACATTCGTAGAGGAGCTAACAGAGACACTTTGCATCCCAGAACCTGACACAGCAAGACCGGAGTCTGATTCTTGGGCTTTCTTCCTGGCCATGCTCACGTCTAAGAGGATAATCAAATCCTGCAGTCTGAGAGCCAGAGGCTACCGCAAGTCCTCCCTCACCTCTTCTGAGAGCAACGTGACAACACAAGGAAGCCAGCTGCTGGGTGCCTTTCCAGAAGAGAAAGTAGGTGGAATTTTGAGAACATGTACTTTCTGAACATGTTGCTCCCCAACTTATAATAGTGGAATGTCCCTACAAAGCTACCACGTTGAAAATAGGACCCAAGTGCAAGGTGCACATCTACCCCACCAGAGGCTAGCAGCATAGCACACGCAAAGCGTGGGTACCCACCCTCGTGAGGGTGTGGCTGGCAGGGGCTGCTGACCACGGCTGCGGTTTTGCATCGCATACTGCCAGCCCGGGGACGGGATGTCAAAATTTTTAGAAGTGTAGCTTCTATCACTTTCACACCACTGTAAAGTTAAAAGTGGATAAATCAACCACCCTGGGTGAAAACCATTTGATCTCAGTTACGAGAGCCCTTGCCGGGAGGTGGAGACTCCAAACATGGCCAACAGAACGAGAGCAACTCGACGAGGGAGGGCAGATTTCACTTCTATTTGGGAATTTGTTTGCTGCTTTACTCCTTCACTGCATTGTGTGCAGCCAGAATGAGTGGTGCCTGACCATGCGCAGTATCAAGAATGCAGACGACACAGAGTTGAGTACTCTGGTTCCAAGCAAAAGGTGATACTGAGAAGTTAGCTTTAACTAGGGTCCAGGAGTGAATGCAGAGGGCTCGTTCCACCTTTTTCTGTTCAAAACTATGTTTTTCTCATAATCATTGCATCAAGCATCAAAAATCTAAGGCTGGGGAGATAGCTTAGCAGTTTAAGTGCCTGCCTGGAAAGCACAAGGTCCAGAGTACTAAAAAAAGAAAACTTTAAAAATCAGCTCAGCACTTCCTTAAAAGTCAATCCAGATCTACTCCACAGATGGGCTAGAGGGATGTTCAGTGATAGAGCAGGCACCCAGCATGCACAGGGCTCTCAGAGAAACAGATGGGGGGAGAAGAGGGGAAGCACACATCAGCACTGAGTGAGAACGCAGCTCGCAGTTGCATCTTGCCGTGTCCCAGTTCTTCAGTTTATCCCTATACGCATGGCAAATAGCACTCATTGCAGAACCTATAATAAGAAAATGCATTAATACGGACACACAGTGTGTGCGTGAGCACCGGATGTGCAGTCAGCGATGGCCCATTACATAGAATTCCCACCTGAGTTTCTGTGATAAGGTCTTGGGGACCTGAGTGCTCAATGGAAAGTCATCTGCAAGAGATTATTTCTCTACCCAGAACTTCTCAAGTATTCTCTCAGAACTTTCTTTCTTTCTTTCTTTCTTTCTTTCTTTCTTTCTTTCTTTCTTTCTTTCTTTCTTTCTTTCTTTCTTTCTCTCTTTCTTTTTCTTCAGAGTGTCCCAGCCCCCAGTTTCTTCCCAGTATGTTTTAAAGGGGTAGACTACTAGTTTAATGCGGTCAGTCACATGTGAAATGTATTTGTAATGTATGAGGGGAGCATACCAAAATATAAATTCTCTAAATAAAAGTGTCAAGTTCCTTGTAAAATAAGATGGATTTATTTTTCTTTTGTATATCTGCAGCATAATTCATTTCCACCATTAAAAGTCTGGTGAGGAATACCACGACTCACATTTTTTTCCCAAGCAGAAATGTTAGACTAATTCCTCCACTTAAAATGATTTAACTTCCCTGCAGATGTCCTAAGCAGGCTGGGGTATGTTCAGAGGCTCTCCGAAAATTAACTATAGTTATGTCCTGGGATGAGTAGCCCTTTTGAATGTCTAAAGCGGATTATTTAAGAGAGAGAAAGGAAGAACACCAGCACTAGAATAATAATGTTTTAACCCCTCTTGAAGCATTTGTAATGCTGCAGCATCTTGATTTAAAGAATGGCTTGTTATTTCACAGATGCAGATATGCTGGAGGTCACGTTGCATCTCTTGAAACAACTGCGTGCTGTAAAGGCAGAATAGAACGTGCTTTGGCCACGAGGTGGTTGTTAATGCCGTCCCTCACACGCCTTCAGAAGCCAGTCCGCTATTCATTCACATTCACAGTGGGGCCTGCTGCTCCAGGCTACCATTGACATGCAAGAAGGAACGTGTGCACTCCCATCTTTTAAAATAGTCAGTAGATGATCATACTATATAATCAAAACACTATTGAAAACTGCCAACCATCTCTATGAACTAAGTTCAGCACTGTAATCAAATAAAACTTAGAATAGTACTTTGGGGTGTGTGCTACATTATTGTACATTATAGCAATTAAGAATAAAGTAAAGAGCTTATGTGAAGGAATTTAATTAGTATCACATGTGTGCAGTAGTAGCAGTAAGAACTGGACTTGGCTGCTAGTGACAGAGAATCCAAAACAGGAGCAGTGTAGAAACGATTGACCGTTCTTCCTTTTCACATAAAAGGATTATGGCTGGAAGGTGCAGCCCTTCTCAGGTGTAGGCATGAGATAGTGGGCTCTAAATCTCTGGAATTATCTTCTCTGCATTAGGAAGAGAACCTAAACTCAGGGTTCAACTCATCAAGTAGGATGACCTGCTATCTCAGTTTGCCTGAGACTGTCCCATTTGGCAATGAAAGTTTATTTCCATTTGGAAATAAGCAGTAGATGCAGACTGCTTGCCATGCAATCATCCAGTGCCTTCCAAAAGTCAGGAGGACAAGGCATGTGAGAAAGGACATGCCAGCTTCCTGTTGCTGTTAGAAAGCACCTCACAGGGCAACTAAGAGAAGGGAAGATTTGCCTTGGCTCATGGTCTAAGGGGTCTCAGCCCATGTCAGCTGGCTCTGTTGCTTTATACCTGAGGCTTGACAGGAGCAATGTGGTGGAAAGGCTTGGGGAGGAAAGGAAGCTGCTCATCTCAGGACAACCAAGAAATAGAGCAACAGAGACAGAGAATGACCGGGAAGCGGGCAGGGGTGCACGTCATGTCACACGACCCCTTACTCCTCTGGGCCTGTCTCCTAAGGTGTCCAGCTTTTACAAGAATGCCATCAAATTATGCATTCTGGGCCAGGGAGATGGCTTAGTGGAATAAGTGCTTCCCTGGCAAGTGCAAGGCCCTGAGATCAATCCCCAGTTCTGCCAAAAAAAAAAAAAATGCATTCTTCAGTGGATTAACCCACTGATGGAGTCTGACCCTCCTGGTCAAAGCTCCTTCCCAAAGCTCTGCCTCTGAACAATGAGCAGCCCAAAGGACATTTCAGACCCACACTACAGCACGTCTTCCAGGGGCTACCGGACACCAGGGCATGGCTCCCCGCGCTGCTCTGGGCAAAGCCGAACCATAGCACTCGTCAGCCCAGCCAGGCGCCACATCGGGTTTGTCCCACCGGCTGCCACCCTCCATAGAACACCTCCATGTTAAATATCCATCCTATGTCAGGCCGCGTCCAATTCCAGCTCTCTCTGCACCCTGTTTCTAACAAGACTTGAAACCCGAGGATGGGAGATGCTGCTATTTCTTAGGTATAGTTTTCTTTTCCTCTTTTTTTTTCCCCCGTAGGAACTCAAGTTGTCACTAAAAAAGATGAAAAGGCTGAGTGTGGTGGTGCATGCCTGTCATCCCAGCACGTGGGAGGCTGAGGCAGGAGGATTGCTGCAACTTTGTGGCCAGCCTAGACTACAAAGTGAATTCAGGGGGAGCCCGAATTATACAGCAAGTCCCTATCTCAAAAAAAAAAAAAAGAAAAAGAAAAAGAAAGACAAAAAGGCTGTGAGCCCTGTGTATGAACAACTGATGACAAAACTCTAAGTCCTTGTGAATTATACTATTTAAAAATTATGGTGGATGAATTGAAGGAGAAAGGATATAAAAAGATTTCTGTAATATACTGCTAAGTGGGGAGAAATCAATTTGTAGCATAATGTGAACTGAACAATATGATACAAATCTAGAAAAGTATGCATAGCGTTTGTATAGACATATCAATAGAATAAAGTCTGAAAGGGCCAGCCAGACAGCAGCAGAGGAAAATGCTTGCTTAGGCAGATACAGAGGCCAGAATCGACCCCTGGCCTTGCCGTGCCAGCCCTGCCCCCACCCCCCCAGGGGGGGAGCTTGCTGAGCCAGCAACTGAGACTTGGTGTGGTGGTGCGTGCCTGTGATCCCAGCACTTGGGAGGCTGAAAACAGGAGAATCACTACTAAGTCCGAGCTGTGTAATGAGACCCTGTAGACCCTGTAGACCCTTTACTAAATACATGAAAAGAAAAGGAAAGGAAAAAGCCAGGAAGAGTATGTGTCAAAATGTTACCCCTCATCACCCTCATGCAGTGTGGAGGAGGGGAGCAGCTGTGAGGGTGAAGGGGTCCCAGTTCAGCGACACCCACACAAGGGCTTGCCTGGGCATCTTTGTTGAGAGGAAGGAGCAGTTAAAGATGCGAGATGGGTGGAGACCAGCAGGACAAATGAAAAACAGGGTAGCAGGAGGAGGGGGAGCAGATCTGTGGAGGGACAGAGTCACCTTGATGTGTGAAATTTCTAAGACTGAGAAGCCTTAAGGTCAACGTTTCTAGTGGTCAGTGAAGATCACAGAACTACAGCTCTGAGGAGAAGGAGCCCTGGGCATTGGGGAGGAAGACAGCCACCCTGAGCTGAGTCAAAACTCCAGGAAAAACAGGAACACGAGGGAAAGTGAGGCAGAAGGGAGCATAAAGAGATTCCTGGCAAAGGCACAAAGGCTGACGGTGGACAAACACTCACACCTGGAGGGTGAGAAGAGAAAGTAGAGACAGACTGGGCAGATGGAGAGAATAGCACCAAATAATATAGGGTGGGCAAGGAGGGGCAGCTGGCCCATGTCCCTCTCTGGCTGAGGTGTCCCTCTGGGGCCGGGCAGGATCTCCTCTTCTCGCATTTCCTAGGTTGCTTAAGCAAACTCTGCATGTGCGGAATGTTTCAGCTGTAGTGCAGACCAGCCTGGAATTTCCCTGCTCACCACCTGTCTTCTTTTCTCTAACTTCATGGGGTAAAAAAGGAGATTAAGGCTGAGGATGTAACTCAGCAGCACAAATGCTGCCTGGCTGTAGGAGACTCTTGCAGGTTCTCGTCTTGGTCCAAGAAACCAATATTTGTAATCCCAAAGTTACTTTATTGGAATCCCATCAAGTTGATTCCAATCTACCACTTTCCATGCAACTCATGACGAAAAGGAAGACACTAAATTATATTTTTAATCATCAGGCAGTCGAGGGGCTCTAGACCCAGCCATCAAGATGGCTTTCCAGAACCAAGAGAGCAACCCAGGGCCTCATGTGGTTTTTATTCAGTGGGGGAGTGGCTTGAGGAGGATTGACTGAGAATTGTGGGAAGTAGGTGACTACTGTGAGCTGAGCTAGGTGGGGGGCCTACATTTACTTCTGCCATATGCAGAGAACATGTGCAGAGAGTAATCTGCATTATATAGTATTTAATGTTTTGGGAAGTCATCTTCATCTTTGATGTAATCTTTCAAGGCCCAGGAAGTCATAGCCTCTTTCTCGAGGCTTGATCCCAGCTGGCGGCATGGAGCATTAGCTCTACCATCCTTCTCCACCTGGCTCACATTAAGGAGCAGCAGGTTTACCAGGGAAACACGCATGCCACCTTCAAGGACTATCACCAGCACCTCAGCTAGACCAATACACATTGCTTAAGGCCAACTGAAGGAAAAACAGAAGTCCCAGCCAGCTCTGTACATCACAATATGAGGAAATAGGATCAGGCTCAGTCAAAATGGAGACAGTCACTCTTTTTTCAAGGAGAGCTGCTCAGGTGGTCCTCCACACCTGGCAAGTGCAAGAAGCTGGGTTAGATTGCCAGTACAGAGAGAGAGAGAGGAAGAAGGAGGATGAGGGGAGATGAAAGGAGGGGAGAAGAACGGAGGGGAAGGGAAGGGAGAGGGGGGAGGGGAGGGGAGAGGTGTAGGAAGAAGGGACTGGTGAAACAAAGTAGAAATTAGAGAAAAAGAAGTCAGCCACCCCCTGCTCCCCACACCCCGAGCAGTTGGGAAGGAAGTGTAGGTAACTTTGAATAAAGCTGTCAAGCTTTGGCTAAGACTCTGAATCAGATATATCAATTACTGATTGGAAGACCTCTCATTTCCTGAAAATGACCATAAAAAGCATGGTCTTCCAGGAGCAAGAGACTAAGTAGCTCCAAAGTCAATAAAAATATAAAATTGCTGTATGGACCAGGTTTTGAGTAGTTTATTATTACATATCAGATATAAGCAGAACATTTCAAAGTAGGAAATTAGGAAAAGAAATAAAAAACAATATCATAATCTGGAGTATTACCATATAATAATGCAATTTATTATAATATATTAATACTATGTATTTGTTCATGCAACTAGGTTGAGCACAGTACAGGAACACAGTATCTGCTCAGTGAGAGCTACGAGAGATAAAAACAAAAATGCTTAATAATTACAACCTGCACTAGGCATGGTGATGCACACCTGTATTCCCAGCACTTGGGAGGCTGAGGCAGGAGGATCGCTGTGAGTTCAAGGCCAGTCTGGGATACAAAGTGAATGGAAGCCCAGCCTGAGCCTTGTGAAACCCTGTCTCAAAAAGACAAAAAATAACAACAATAATAATTACACCCTGGAGTTGTACACATTCAACATAACATTTGTAAGAGAACCAAGGTATTCTGAACACTGCCTTTTTCTTAGATAGCAAGATGTTGAAGGGATATTTGTGTTTCTGGGAGTTCCAGTGAAAATCCAAACTTGTATTAACAACACAGCACGCCCCTGTATTCTAAAGAGGTTGGCTGCGGTGAGAACCAGACACTTCCCCAGGGCTATGGGACCTGCCCACCCTCATCCCACCCTTTGCCCTTGTCCACATTTGCAAAATCTAGCTGGAGGGGACTGGTTGACCCAGGAGGATCTGGGTTCTTTTCTTCCCCTCTACCCTGGAGCTGAGGCAATGAATCCCTCTTCTGTAGTTGAAAACTGCCTCAACTTTGGGGTATTGAAAAGACAGAAATTCACCAGCTCGCATTTTCTTGGTGAGGAGATCAGGCATAGTATAGATGGATTTTCTGTTCAGGTGTCACAGGGCTAGAATCAAGGTGCCAGCCAGCACTGTGCTCACCTGAGGCCCCAGCCCTCCTTCAAGCTCACGTGAGCAACAGCAGAACCCAGTCCCTTCTAGCTGTAGGGCCAAAGTCTCCACTTTTCTGCTGTCTGTCATAGGGTGTGGCACTCTGAGCACACAGTGTTTCTCCCCAGAAGCCCCTCTCCACCCCCCACACTAACAGAGATCCCTGTGGAGTTCCTCTTGCACATCAAATCTCTTTCCAGGAGGAACCAGTCCTTTAGGCATTGCCCACACCTCTCCCATATAATCTCCCCTTCTTATAGTCAGCTATGCCATGTGACATGACCTGCTCTTAGAAGTAAAATCTACCATACTCACAAGTTTGGTGATCAAAGGATGTCCCTACTAGGGACAGGAACCCTACCTTTCAGTTCTGCATGACCTATATACTCCCTCCAAAAACCAAGTACAAAAGTAGCCTTTGAGAAGGAAGAGAAGGAAAAAAGAAAATTCCAGGTTCCTTGGTGGGAAGAAACAAAAGCTTTGCTGCTCTGCCCAGCACCTCACCTTCAGAGACAGACAGTTAACTGCTTGAGGTAGAAGCGGTAAGATTTGCAAAACACCCTGAGCATGGTTAGGACCTGTGTGCAACCCCAGCATGCAGAATGTGGTTGGTCAGGAGCTGGCTCACCAGGAAAATGTCCACAAAGCCAGTTTCCTGTGGGAGAGCCAGAGGGCTGGGCTACGGAGTGCAATCAGGAGGTATCAAGACAAGTGAGGTCCCCACTCTGGGACACTGAGTCTTCCTCCACAGGACCCACGCTGTGGGCTTCCCAACGGCCCCACAGTACAGCCGCATGGCAACAGCAGAATAAGAGCACCAGCCTGCTTCCTCTGATTACTGCTTTCTCATCTCTGCTCTGCAGGGAAACCTGAAGGAGGTGAAAGGAAAAAACTCAACCACAACCACCCATAAGTCTAATAGTGCCTGGACAGCTTTTGGGGAAGGAGTAATATGAGCCCTGAGTGTGTGGCCATATATTAATTTTAATTGCCCAGCTGCATGCTTTTGAGATGTGGTAATAACTGAGAAGCTAGGAGATCTATCATTGAAAGAATGAAAACCAATATTCCACAGAGCCTACTAGAAGGTCCCGCTTGGAGCATCGAGTCAGACCTCTCCCTGCAGCTTCTCCACTGAGGGTGTGCTGTTTCATAGTCAGTTACCTGCACAGACACTCCAGGCTCTCACAGAGAGGCCTGAGCTCCGTGGGAGTGTGCATGCTTGGCTGCGGCTACCAGAAGGCATGAGAAAATGTTCAGAGAGCAGCCTTGTTACTAGAGCCCTGGCACCACAAGCAACAAATGAGGAATCTCGGGAGCGTGTGTGAGGACATGGGCAAGGGTGTGGAAAAGTGTGTGCTCACACGTGAACCGGCATGTATGTGTGTGTGTGTGAGGAACATGTGTATTCTGGAAAGTAAGTGTGTGTGAGGAACACACAGGGTGAATGTGTGCGCAAACGCAAGATGATCACGCCCAACTCAAAACAGGAAAGGGATGGAATAAGCAGGCCTATGAACTATGCACTCTAACTGGTGAAAAAAGGTAAAACTAAAAAAGCAGAGGCGTGAAAGAGGACAAAGTGAATATATTAGTCAGCTCCCCACTTTTGGACAAAACACGGGACACGCAGAGCTTAAAGGGGGAGGGGCTTTTGCCTCCGGCCTTCAGGAGATTCAGCGTTTCTCCACTGAGCCCTTCCCCTGCGATGTGCCCGCCATGGGCTGAATTTCCTGAGCCCGTAAGCCAAAAAAGCCTCTCTTCCTTTAAGTCTGGTATTGTGGCCAGCTGTGGAAAAGCTGACTAATATATATTTTTGTCCTCTGTCATGCCATTTCTCTCTGTTTTTACTTTGTGATTTTGCACAGCTCTGGTGAGATAGAATGATTGTTGTACTACTGAGGCAATTTTTTTCTTTTTTTTTTTTTTTGCCTCCAGGGAACCTAATGAAAAGAAACAACATCCCCTGGTAAGCCCGGGGGAGCCCGCACGTCGGGTCTCCATGCTCGTGAGCTACTGAACAGAGCAAGCATGCTCTCCTCTCTATTTTTTTTTCTTTGTGTTTTCCTTCTTTGAAAGTAGCACATCTTTCTGATTGATTTCTGAGGAAACCCACTTTTCTATTTTTTTCCTATGACTCTGGATCTTTGAGGGAAAAAATGATGTAAAATATGTAGGTACTCATTTTAGGCCCAGCTCGCACAAATGGCTGTGTAGCAGCTTTTGATTCCATGAAGAGCACAGCTTCTGTTTCTGTCAGTCTGAGGGCTCACTGCAACCATTTTTACAACAGCTTTTGTCCTCTGTCTTCCAACCGGATAACATAAACACCACTCTGGAGAGGCAGCTCTTTCAAGAATATTGCACCATTTATTGAGTTCACGAGAATTGTGCTCATCGGCAATACTGACCTTTGCAGAGAGAATCGCAGGCACTTTAATTCCAATTCGCTGACTTACAGGGGAAGCAATTTCTCCTCCCCGTGTCTCTTCATCCGGGAACCTGAGCCATCAAAGTGTCACCGACGTGGAGCAGGCAAGTCTCTTGCCTACTGCTTATGCCTCTCTCTCTTATTTTACACAAGGAAACTGAGGCCTAGAGAGAAGTGCCCGGGAGCAGAGCTGTGAGTAACCCAGGTGTCGGTCTTGCAAAACTTCCTTGTTCTTCAGCAAAATAATTTCTAGATTTTCTTCACTGGGTATATACTTTAAAAGAAGAATTCATTAAGCTCCAACCAGGAGCTGAACACTGCTATTTCATGCGCATGAGCACTTGTCAATTTTTTTAAAAAATCATTTATTTGTTTGTTTGGTACAGGGTCTCTCTACGTAGCTTGGACTCATAGTGATCTTCCTGTCTCAGCCTCCCCAGCATGGGGATTACAGGTGTGCGCCACCAGGCCAGGTTTTCAGACCACCACGGCATATCCGGGGTTCCAGGACCAGCTTGTGGTACCAGGGATTGAAGTGGGGTCCTTATGCTTGTCAGGAAGGTTGCTTAGGCAACAGAGCTATCTCCCAGCCCCTGCTTGTTGAATCTTGTTGCCCAGTTATCATTTTCCAACCCATAAACTGTAAGATACTTCTGAGAGAAGTGGAGAAAAGGTAGACACAGACAAAAGAAAAGTTTTGTGGTTTTGCAGAGTGCCTACTCTTCCTCCATAGTACCCTTAGAGATTAGCCTGGTCAATATTTTGAGTTCCTGAAGGAAAAAGAGGGCTTAGAGAAAAAATTTCAAGTGCTAAATTAAGTGGCTGTCAAATGAGCTTGCCATGGGCGTGTGAACTTGTGTGCCGGCCGTGTGCTGGATGCAAGCTAAGTTACATACAACACAGCTGGGGACAGCCAAGTGGTGGAGCAGAGTCCTTCACAAACCCAGAAGAGACAAGCACGCAGACAATGACAAGTGGCTCCTGTGTAGGGTCCCTTCACCTGGACGCCCAGACATCCAGCCGTTCACCTTGCTAGGCCATTTCAAGCCTCCCACGCTGCTATTGCTGTTTCTCTCTATAGCTGCACCCAAATATTTCAGTACCAGGTACCCCTGCAAAACGCTTAAGGCATCTCTTCGTGATTAGGGACTGAGGTGGGTTCTCTGTTGCTAGTGAGCTTGACAAGTACGGGGGAAAGTGCTGCTTCTTGCCCTGCCCACATCTGCCCTGACCCTCTGCATGGAAAGGAGTGAACGCCCAGCTTGTCCCAGAAGGAGGGATAGCAGCCCCAGCCAGAGTCCTCCCACCTGCCTGCCCCCTGGGTCCAGTGCTCCTTCAACTGGTCTTTAAAGTCATCAAAGCAACACCCAAAGATGAACGTTGGCAGGCCCGCATCACATCACACCACGTGGAGTCCCTCCAGGAAATGCTTAGATTAGTTTTCCTCATCGAGGCGGCCTGATTAAACATGCAGCTCAGGAGATACGGGAAGCACTTGGCCGAGTCACTGAAGAGGGAAATGAATGCGGTGCAAAGCCAGTGTTCGGGGAGGTTTCTGGATGCCAGAGCCCAGCAAAGTGTTTCCGAGGTGCTCTCACTTAGCGAAAGCCGCATTCCAGAGGAGAGGGGCAAGAGCTCTAGCTCAGAGGCTGCGGTGACTGTGAGCTGAGCGGGGAGGGAGCAGCCAAGTACTGTGGGGCCAGATCTGGCCTCCACTGAACATATGGATCCTTTTTTCACCGTGGATTTTTTATTTTTTAAAAACGATTTTTGTAGATGTAGCTGGCTTCGACCGCTGGGCTCTTTTACGTGTCCCCCAAATGTAGCACTCATGCCACGCTCATTTCACAAACGTGCTTCGTGAGGCTGAGGAGGCACCGAGGTGTAAGTAACAGAAAGTCTGCATCTGCTGCGCAGTACACCCTGGTCTAGTCAACTTTCTGCTACTGTGAGGAACTCCTGAGGTAGATCGACCTGGCCCTGGGCCTCCGGCCTAGCACAGTACTTCATGGCAGAAGCTGAGGCAGGGGAAGCCAGTGTGCCTCCTGCTGCGAAGAAGCAAAAAGAGCACCAGGAAGGGGGGATCCCCAACACACCCTCAAGGGCGTGCTGCTTACCCCACCCCTGCCTGTGATCTAACACACCCTACGCCCAGCCCTCACCTCCTGAAGGGTCCGCCACTTCCTACTGGTGCCACAGGCTGGAGACACATGCCATACCGCAAGGGCCTGGGAGAATTTAAGCTTCACCTTATAGTACCCCCAAAAAGATGTTGGCCCTAACAGTCATTTTCCCCCTCAGAAGGTGGCATTATTTGGAAGCAGGGCCTTTATATATATATCTAGCTAAGATGAGGTCATAATGGAGTCAAGTGAATCCCTCCTCTATAATAATGGCCCCTATCTATTTTCTCCCTACAAAATGGTGCTTTATATCCCCTTTTTTGTTTTCTTTGTCAGAGAGAGGTGTTCCATTGCTGTTAGAGAAGCTGTATTTCGAGAAGTCTTTCAAGGACCTTTTTCATACTTGATGCCAGTCCAAATATTGTAGGTGCTTGAATTCAACAAAATAACCCAACATAATCCAATGTTCCATAATAGCAGTGAGTTAGCAGCACTTAGTTCAATGAGAAGAAAGGTTTGTACTAAAATGTTTAGACAAGATATCATGTGTACATTTTGTCCTCTGAATAACCACTATGAAGACAACAGTATGCAATGTATTAATTATTGTAACTGTCTTACTGACCTGTTTTGAAACTGCTTCACTGCTATTTTATCTCATTAAAATGAAAAAAAATTTTTTTAAGGTGCCCTTAAGAAAGGGGAAATTGGGTTGGGGGCACTATGTATACTGGAAGGTAGAGTCCAGAGTGGTGAGTGAAAATCTGACTGCGAATGACCAGAAGCCGGGAGAGAGACATGCAAGTCTTCCTCCCAGGCCTCAGGAGACTCAAACCTGCTGATATCTTGAACTGCCAGAACAGTAGCTTTCTACTGTTTGGGCCACCCAGTGTGTGGGTGGCCTGCTGTGATGGCCCTAGGAACCTCCTACCATCCTTGGCCTTAGAGAGACAGGTACTTGTTTACTACCAGTCAAAGGTGTCCTGCATCAGGCCAGCCAGATAGCTCAGTAGTCTAGGCCACCTTGTTAGGCAAGTGTGCAGGGACCCTGGTTGGATCCCTGGCACCACATGCCACACCAGCCTTGCCCCCAGGATGGGCAGAGTAGGCCAGAAGAAACAAACAAAACAAATAAACAAAAAGCCAAAAGAAAAAACAAAAGGTGTCCTCCATCAAGTGCATAGCCAGGAAAGATTAGATCAGCTCCCAGCCAGTGAGGAATACAGATGTTCCTCCACTCATAATAGACCCTATCCCATGAAACCCATCACAAGTTGCAATATCTTAAGTTAAAACTGCTTTGAGCACCGCTAGCCTGCAGAACACCTCGGCTTAGCGGCACAGGGCCCGTAGAGCAGGAGTTGTCTGCCTTATGATTATGTAGCTGACCAGGAGCTGCAGCTCACCCAGCACTGCAAAGAGGACTGTGTCTCACATCCGTCATATGGGAGAAGGTCAAGTCCAGAAATCAAAGCACATTGTCTACTGAATGTGCATTATTTTCATTCCATCAAAAGCAGAAAAATTGTTAAATCAACCCATTGCCAACCTGGGGCCATCAGTCTACCAAGCCAAGTTAAAAAGCTAGGGTGTGGAGGGAAGGGGTAAAGGACAACTCAGTGACACGAAATGAGGCAGCATTAGAATCAGGGATGTGATTGCTGCCAGAACCCAGCAGCCTCATAAAAAATGCCAGAGCCAAGGAGCAAGGAAGTCAGAAAAGAAGAAAGTGGGCGGGGCTACTGCACCCTCTGCCAGGGTTGATTTGTTGGTTGATTGGTTTATGGCAGAACTGGAATTTAACCCAGGGCCTTTACAATAAGCTATATCCTTTTCCCTTGTTTCTTAGCGGTGGTAGTGGTTGTTTTCTCTGTTCTTGCTATTTATTTTAAGACAGAGTATGGTTAATGTGCTGAATTGGCCAGAATGAACTTGAAAGTGTCTTCCAACCATAGCCACCCAGAGTCCTGGATTATAGGCATGAACCACTACACCTAGTTACCCATATGTTTGGACCATTGAGCAGACTCTATGTGTCTGACTTTGAGCCCTGTGCCAGACTTCGTGCTTTATCAAAGCTTCTCCCAGGTGCTGAGCCCCTAGCAGTTGCTGTTAGCAGAAAGAACGTGTAAGTACTGAATAAGGAAGGACAAGTGCCCTGAAGCCAGGCATGGGTCAGATCAGAGCACCAGGAAACGGAGTGGTGTGCACAAGGCAACCTCCGGGCCACACCTCAACATTGACCTGTAGGGAGAATTTGTACTTCATTTGTAAAAAGAAAAAGGCAGAGATGGAGAGAGGAAGAAGAAAAACAAGGAAGAAGGGTTGAAAGGAAACCTTTTTCTTTCTAGTGTCTTATTTCAGGCTTCATCCGCCCAGGAGCCAGCTCTGGTCCACATGTTAGGGTCTTCCCCACCCTGACTTGAGCAGATCCTGAAACTTGGCCTACAGTGAAAGCCAGGCTTGAAGGGCTAATGGTCAGTTCCCTTGCCAAACACAGCTTTTATCTTCTGCACTTTTCTTGATTCGGGCTGCCGGTAGGAAAAGAAGAGGATCATTCTCTAACCTCAGGGGCAGCCCAGCCAGGCTTGGCCATGAGTAAAGTGTCTACAACTGGCCACAGCTGATCCCTGACACTGAGCAAGATCGGAATTACCTAGCATAAATTTAATTTAATTCATTAGAGCAAATACTTTACTTGCAAAATCTATTTTTTATCTTGTTAAGATTCCTCATTAATTGCTTGCAACTTGTTGTTGATTCCAATTTGTACTTTAACAAAATAAATTGTTCTCTTGCCTTTTTGTTCTCCTGCTAGGTCGCTAGTCTGCATAACAGTGCATTCATTCACAGGATCCTGCCTCCCTCCTGTTTTGGAGAGAAATAAGCAGAAAGGAGGAAATCAAAGGCCAGCCTAGGACTCCAGCATAAAGCACAAGAGGTAGCCAGCTACAGCAGAGGTCTGTGCTGAGATACAAGGCCTTGTTATGCAATCACTGTTGCCGCACTTTGCTTCCCAACTGGAATATTTGGTATGGATATCGTTAATTAAAATCTGGACCAGTCAGCCAAAGGTGTCCTGCATCAGGCGAGCCAGATAGCTCAGTGGTCTAGAGTGCCTTTTAGGCAAGTGTGCAGGGATGCTGGTTGGATCCCTGGCACCACATGCCACACCAGCCTTGCCCCCAGTGTAGGCAGAGTGGGCCAGAAAAAACTATGGATGCTAAGTGTGATTCGTCACTCACAACTGATAGCTTACAACTTAAATGAAAATAGAAGTAAGTTTTCTGAAAGGTTAATCAAAAACTGTATTCTGTAAATTGAGCTGGATGAGTCAGAAACTTCTGGGGTGAAATTATTTATATGTACATCTGCACTCACCCCACCAGATCAACAGAACTAGAATCTCTGAAGATAAATTAAACAAAATTCCCCTTTTTTTTTTCCAGTGCTGAGAATCAAACCCACCTTTACCACTTAGCACTATCCCCAGGACTTGATAAAACTAAACTGTAAACAATCTCCCTAGGGCATTTTTATGTATCATCAAAGCAAGGGCCAAGGAAACTGTGTAGCACCTCACAACATGAGCAGATAACACTGTAGTTTGATATTAAATGTCCCTCAAAGGTCTGGATATTGAAAAGCCAGTCTCCAGCCTATAATGCTTTTGGAAAGTAGCAAAACATGTAGGAGGTGGAGACTAGGAGGAGGAAGCTAGGTCATTGGAGAGGACCCTTGAAAGGGAGGAAGTTAGGCTCCAGGGACCCTGGACCCTATCCATTTCCTGGCTTCCTGGTCCCAGGAAATAAATAGACCTCCTCTACCTGCCGTGATATTCTACCTCTCCCCAGACCCAAAGCAACATGGTCAAATGGTTGTGGAGCAAAACCTCTAAATCCATGAGTTAAACTTTTCATTCTAATAAGTTGTTTCAGATATTTTGTCACAGTGACAGAAATCTACACAAGTACTTTCCTTCCAT
This sequence comes from Ctenomys sociabilis, assembly GCA_004027165.1. Classification (NCBI taxonomy): domain Eukaryota; kingdom Metazoa; phylum Chordata; class Mammalia; order Rodentia; family Ctenomyidae; genus Ctenomys; species Ctenomys sociabilis. Next base: position 19,165 of record PVKA01002279.1, on the reverse strand, counting down.
GAGCACCAGAGCTGTAATAAGCCATCTCTTCCATTTCTCCATGACCTTCTCTTCTTTCTGCTGCTATAGTTGTCTAAATGAAATAACTTTCATTCTATTTCAAAGTCTCCCCAAATTCCAGGGATAGGATTCATATTTCTAAAATCCAAGTGTAAATCCTAGTTGTTGTGATATTACATAACTGAAACAACTACTTTGAGCTCCTCAAGGTTAAAAAGCTTACACCTAGGAATTCAATACCTAGGAAGTTAAATTTCATCAGATACATTGCTTTGTGAAACTAAAAGGATATCATCATCCTTCGACCAAAATACTGGTGACCATAAATCAATACAGGGACAAAGATGGTTGAAATCCCAATATATATGGTTAAAATCATTGATTCAACTGGGGACAACAGTGCCTGCCTTGGAACAGTTGGTGATGATCCCTGGGTGTTTATGATTGTCAGGCCTAGAGTGCTGCTAGAATTGACAAGGCACAAGATGGGAGAGCTGTCTGGGGTAGGGGGCAGGACCCGTGACACCCCCAAAATGGGAGTTATCTACTCTGAAATGTCAAATGCCAAGGTTAAGAAACCTTGTTATCAATCACAGGGCAGTTTTTTAAAAGGTCAACCAGATTTTCCAAGATTAGACGAGGACTGGGTAACATTACAAATAAGAAACAAAGTTGGAAAGCAAGAAGTAGATGCTAAAGAGAAGAAACAAGAACTTGAGGGTCAGGCCTCAAGTGTAGCTCGGTGGTAGAATGCTTGCCCAGTATGCTTGAATCCTGAATTCAAACATGCAGCATGCCCTCCCTAAAAAAGAAGATCAACTGAGAGTTTTCCAGGTAGTTCAACACATAAGAGAAAGGAAAATGAAGCTCATACTAAATATTAACATCGTGGACAATGAATTTTCAATTCATTCTTTCCTTATTCCAAAGGGTAAGGTTTTTCCTAGGTTCTGACCACCCGCCATGCACTACTTATCCCAGCTGCCATAGCCATTCCCATGTGACTGCATTCTTACCAATGGAATATGAGCTGAAGGACAATGTCCACCTTAAAAAGAAATTATGTCCTTACATTTTTTTCTCCTTCTCCTTTTCTCCTCTCCTTTCCTCTTCCCCTCCCCTTGTCCTTTCCCCTTTCTCCTCCCTTTCCCTTTCTTTCTCTTCCTTCTCCTCCTCTTCCTCTTCCTCTTCCTCAGCTCAACCACAGAAATGCCCATAACCCTGCCACACAGATGAGAATAGTCCTCTACAGCAGAGGTCAATGAGCTTTTTGCCTAACTATCAAGATATAATTAATTTCTAGGCTTTGTGGACCTTTTTTTATGTATTTAGTACAGGGTCTCACTATGCAGTTTGAACTCTGATCCTCCTGTTTTCAGCCTCCCCAGTGCTGGGATTACAGGCCTGTGCCACCACACCCAGACTTGGTGGCCAGCTCAGCATGGTCTGGTGGCAGGGCTGGTGCAGCATGCAGTGCCAAGGATCGAACCCTGGTCCCTACACTTGCCTAGGCGGGCACTTAGTCCACTTTGGGCCTCCATTTGTTTTTTGTTGCAGCCACTCAACTCTACCCATGAAAGCAACTGTAGATAATGTGTTATCAAAGGGACCTGACTGAATCCCAATAAAATTTTGTTTCCAAAATAAAAAGTACAAAACCATCTTTTGCATGACCTAACCCTCAAGGATGACAGAAGAACAAGATGAAAAGGGCATAGGTCCCTGGTGAACTTCACTAAGTAAGATACTCCATCAAATTAAACCTTCACCAGGGACTTTTATTAGAAGAGAAAACTGAACATCTCTGTTTAACCATCGCAGTTCTTGGGGTCTTTGTTACAGCCACAGAACCCTAACCCAATGGCCTACAATTCTGAGACTGAGTTAGAGACCTTACACATTTTTTTCATTTAATTTTTCTAAAAATATGTTGAGATAAGTATTATTATTATTATTATTATTATTTTTTGTGTGTGTGTGTGTGTGTGTAACTGGGGATTGAACTCAGGCCCTTGTGCTTACCAGGCAAACACTTATTCTACCCAGCTATCTCCCTGGCCCCTAGATAAGTATTATTCTATTCTATAAATGAGAAGCTGAGGCATGGGGATTGAGGCTCAGCCTTGTTCACAGAGGATAAAAACTGGCAAAGCTTTTTTTAAGAAAAGTCATGACATTATTTCAGGTCTGTCTTCAAGCCTCTGAGCTCTTAAAGGGTCTGAGTGCACTCATTTTATAGTAGCTAATCAAGACACATTCATGGATCCAGATGGTTTGCATCTTCTGATCCTTCGAAGGAAGACAGCTGTGCCAAGTAGGGGCAAGTTCTCCCCCATGAAGCCTGCTGGGTCTGGACTTTCAAATCAGACATTGTCACCTCATCTGTCTCCAGCCCTTGAGGTCACCTGCCTGCTGTCCTTCAACATAATAAGCACAAACACTGCACAGGTCACGTTGCAAGATGTGGAGAGGTACGCAAATGCCTTCTAATCAAGCTGGACTGTGTAACTGAAACCAACCATTCTGAGTGCTCTGCTATTTCAGCCTTATATTTAAATACTCAGTGACTACCAGTTCCTCTGTGTGCCGTGAATCATTCAGTGAACAAGTGATTTAAAGGAACTGCTAGATTATGCCCAGGAGGGCCTGTCAATATGGCTTGCTATCAATTGCCACTTTATATCAAGGCTAATGGAATGAAATGTAATATGAAATTCTAGTTTGGAGAAAAATAAAAGAGTGGTTGTCCATTGATTAAATTTACCTGAAAGTCTGACATGGGTATCGACCAAATGTTATATTCCTGAGTGAGTCATGAGACTTTAAGAGGTTGCCGGGAAAGTACAGCTTGCATTTTAGACCAAATGCTGAGAACACTTTCCCCTAGGACAGATCCTGTGATCCTAGGGGCAGGCGCTTGGGAACTCCGGGCTGCCCAGTTAGTACTGTTGCCCTGTTGACCCTGTCTGTCTACAGCCGGGACCCAGCCCAGTGGCCTGAGACCATGCACCAGAAAGGCTGAGGGAATGAACTGGCCCAGCGCTCACACTTCAAAGATGAGGAAACCATTCTGCTATAGCACTTGTATTAGATTCTAGCACCTACCAGCTTAGTGACAGTAAACAACACACATGTGTTGGTTTAGTTCTGGAGGTCCAGAAGCCATCTGTGCATCCTGGCTGCTTTCCTTCTGGGGGCACCAGCAGGAAGTGCCTCCCTTTGCCTTTCTAGCTCTGCAGAACACCTGCACCTTTCCACTTTCCTTCATCTTCAAACCCAGTAGGGTGGCACCTTTCTCTCTAATCTCCAGCCTCCCTCTCAAGGGCCTGATTACATGGGTCATAGATACAGTAGGATAACCTCCCTTAACCTGTCACATTTACAAAGTGCCTTTGGCCGTCTAGGAGGTGTGATTGAAATATTCAGCAAATGTTTAAGTAAACAATTTATTACAAGGGAAGTCACAATTGCCATGAGTTGCCCTCAGAATGTTCTCCCATGCCTTGAACACACTTACCCTGTTCTTGTCCTTTTCTGAAGCAATTCTGGAAGCTCTCTTTCATAAGTGACCAACAAATGTCTGTGAGTGCTGTGGCTGAGGGCCATCTGACAGAAAGACATGCTTGTGAAAGCATTACACTGTGTCCTCACTCGCCATATTTACTGGATCTAGAGGAGACTCCTGCTTCTTCTGTGGCATCAGAAGAACTGTGAAAAGTGAGTGCTCTGAACTGATTCAGTCACTGAGGCAGCTGAGGCAGGGCAGCTAAGGAAGCTCATGAAAGAGGACTTCCAGAATGTTCCAGAAAATGGCAAGAACCATGGGAGAAGGAAATTGGAACCAGAGGATTTTTTTTTTATTCTTTTTTATTTTGTAGAATGAGGTCTACAGGGTCTCACTATGTAGATCTGACTCGTAGTGATCCACCTGTGTTCAGCCTCCCAAGAGCTAGGATTATAGGCATGTACCACCACCCTCAGTCTCCATCCCCATCTCAGTGCACCCTGTGGGCATGGCTGGCATAGCAGGCTGGGGATTGAACCCTGGCCTCTGCATCTGCCAAAGGAGGAGCTTTAATCTGCTGAGCTATTTGGCTGGCCCTTGGAAGCAGAGGATTTTGAAAGGAACCAACCTCAATGTATCTTTTACTGTCATTTTATTTTTAAATTTAAACATTCACCTTATGTTTCTATCACGTCTTGGAAGCTAACAGATGCACATGTTCTGGGCATTAGAACATAAACACCTTCAGAGCAGCATTATTCAGCCTACCACTCTGTCCAAAGCAGTTATGCTCTGTACAAACCACTGAAAATGTTCTCAGCCTCACTTGACAGACACTTGGGGATCTTTTCAGTCTCTAGCAAGCAGCGCTGTTAGGCTCAGAGTGTGGGCACAGGCTCAGGGCTGAGACTGGAATCTAGCTCAGCCTTGTACCAGCGCTAAGGGCTGAGTCAAACCATGAAGGAGTCGCTGATGTAACAACAGCATCGAAACCCTGAAGGAATGGCAGGAAGTGAGGCAGGGGAGACAGAGTGAGAGAAGTGAAATGTTAGTGGCAGAACATGCAAAATGTGAAGGCAGAGCTCTCCTTGGTGGTGCTCACCCCTGCGACTTCACGCCCAGAATAGGGACAACATAATAATTGTCTGGCAAGTGAACGAATGAGTGTCTAACTTCACGAACAGGGTCATGTTAGAACTGACCTTGGCAGGGTCCGGATTCAATAAATATTTGTAAGTAGGTAAGTGAATAAATGAATTCTGCTAGAGATGTGGTTTGTGGTTTTTATGACTTCCTGTTCAATAAAGGCTACAAACTCAGATGCTTGTGGAGCTAGGAGGCTCTGAGTGAATGCACAGCTGAGCTATGAAGCCAGTTAACCTATAGTTGTAGCCATGGGGAATTTTGGCCTGGTTCAGCCAAGTTTTCTGAACTTTTTCTTTACTTAAAGAGATACCCAACATCCAGATTTCCACAGGACCACCAGAATTTCAACCTTTCCTCAAATTATCTTAAAGGCTAACAGCAAGGCTAACAGCCAAATTCTGATCAAGCTCCCAATTGTTCTGATTCCTCTTCAGCATTTCTTAGTTTCCAGGGCTGTCAGAGATTAGGGATAAAAGAGACCTTAACTACTGGCTTTGAAATAAAAGGAAGAAAAGCATGATTTCAGGCCAGACACATACCCATGGGTGCACTTTCTGGCCATAGTAAGAATATCATGTTGAGGGAAAAAAAAGAATATAATGTCGGTATCTTCCCTAAAAGAAAAGTTAAGAAATGAAGAGTAGAGCTGTGACACCATTGCTGACAGGTCTGTAGTCAGCCCACAGCAACGAGAAACAGGGCCTCCTCTTGGGAGGTGTGAGGTGTGACTGCAAGCAAATTAAGCAGTGCCCCAGGGCCCCGATTGCAGAAGTCATTCAAGTCTTGAATCTGGCATCACAAGGTAAGAAACACAGTTTAAAACTTGTTGTGGTATGTAGCTTCATAAGTGCACACCCTTTTAGTATGTGTAGCTGTATTGTGTTCAACTATACACTTTATACTTCCTGGAGACACAGTGTTACCAGCACACCCATCTAGACTCTTGTGTGCTCAAATTTGCAGCCCCAATATGTGGTGGGACATAAATTCAAAAGACAGGAGCTGGTAATTCAGGTAGGGTGGGAGCTCCAGGATGGAATCTCATCGTTTTTGAAAACTTTCCGTAGTCACAGATGAGGCAGCGGATGTGGGGGATGTGGGAGCTGGGTGTGAAACAGCGCCAGGGCCTCCCTGGTACGTTGGTCTCTCACAGGTCGACTAAACCTCATTGGGTGAAGCCATCTTCCTCTTCATGTGTCTTGGTGGCCTTCTATGATGTCCCCAGCACCTTCCAAAAGAGGAAGAAAGCAGGAGTGCAAAGACCCAAGCAAGGAGATCGAAGCATGTTCTCTTCCACATTGGTACTTGACCTGGTTAGGGTTACAGTATGGCCGCTGAGGCAGACCTCCCCACATACGCCTAATGCCTCTGCCTGCTCATGCATTGTTCTAAACAGTTCTGGGAAGGGTGCAGAGGAGGAGTATTCCTGAGCCAGACAAACTTAGAGGCATCTTGCTCCTTCATCCTTTAAATAAATGATGCATGGAATGCATGTGTTTGAAGATATTGAATGTTTTTTGGTTGTTTTCCTGGAACTCCCTGTTTCTGAACAGTCTCTGAAGATCAGCAATAAATACACAGAGCCACATAGCTAAGTGATTATCAGAATGCCCTTATGTGCCTGCTACATTTGCTTCAGGAAAATTCATTAATAAATCAACATATTGCATAAATAGGCCAGATAAAACAAAGGTAATGACGTTCATGTTTAACGAGTCAATACTAAGAATAACAAATGATGACTTTTCATGGAATTGTCCTGTAAGATTTCTGGAAGCCCCGTAAATCTTTTCCTTCACTTACTTTTATCCATGACTGTTTTCCATGGGTTACAAATGTATCATCCTACAATTAAAAATTAAGTCCATTACAAAGGGGTTTTACCGAAAGATGATGGGAATGTGGAGAACAACATGAGAGGGGGTCTCCTGATTGTCTGTGAGCCCAGGAGGCCTCCCTACCTCTCCTCTCCATGGCTGGGGATGGGGGTCGGGGGCTGGCAGCCAGGGACAGAGGGTGACTTGAAGGACACTGTAACGAACCACACCAAGATGGCTCTGCATTGCCTCTGGCTTTCGTGGATTGCAGCTCCCACAGGGTCTGGCACACAGGAGGGCTACAATGAATCCGCCAAGTCACAACTGACCAGGGGCAGCTGACATTCATTTGTACAACAGGGGTCATCCAGCTCTCCACCATGGAGCTAGGTATTCCCCTGGGCTTCTGCAACTTGATGAAGAATGTCCTGGGCTTGAAGGTCTCCTGGGAGGAAGGGGAGTTCTGAAGTTTTATAGGCCTGGTTGAATCCATGCCTGAGACCCAGGCTTCATGCCTGTCAGTGGCTACTATGAATACACTGTCACACAGCATAATGCCATATGCACAGTAGCTCAGAGGTCAAATAAATATCATGTGTAAATAGCCCAGCATGGAACTGAATTAGAAGGCGTTTAATAAATTTTTAGATTTTCCTTTCTACCTACATCCACCTACTAACTCTTTGGTTCTGATTATTTTTAATTCAGATTTCCCAAGCAACCCAAGTAGGAAAAATAGTATCTAATAAATAACTCAGAACACTTTTGCCTCATCATTAAGTACATCACATGGCAATCTACCAAAACAGGAGGCAGGAGGAAGGCTGGATGACAAGAGCCTGGAAAAGAAACTATTCTGAGCTGCAAAGAGTTCCTACCAGAAATAGAGTTTGGAAATCTGCACCCACTTTTTCATATCAGTCTATGATATCTTTTGTTTTTAGTTTTTGTTTTAAATCTTTATCCCGCATTTTCCTCCCAGAAGATTTGAGATGACCTCTGACCTACATGCAAAGTATTACATTAAAAAGAGAATTTGTTTGATTTAATGGAGTCAAAACCATTCAAATTTAATTTTTTTTCAATTTCTGCAATATTTGTGAGGTATAATACATTTCAACACAATATTGCTGCTAGATATATCTGATCCTGGGGAGATGGCTCAGTAGAATAAGTGCTTCCCTGGCAAGCACAAGGGTCTGAGTTCCATCCCTGGTTCTGCCAAAAAAATTCATAAGCAGGTACCACTGTCTATCAGTAATGTTAATTCATATTTTTTGTTTATTTGTACTCATTATGTAACCCAGGTGGGCCTCAAACTCACAGCGATCCTCTTGCCACAGCCTTTCATGGGCTGGGATTGCGGGTACATGCCACCGCATCCAGCAGCTAACTCATTATTATTTTAAAACAAAAGCCAAAACTGAGAATAAAGTCTGGAAGACTAGGAAAAGTGAGAATGCCTTGCCTTTGGGTGGCACTGGGGAACGTGTGCAAAACTGGGGCCTTCACTCTGAGCTCAAGAGAGCACTGTACACTGTGGCTGGCACTCTGGAAACCTTGGCTGGCAGCAGACAGACAGATCCCAGGTTTCTGTCCCAAGCATTCTCCACACCAGGCCTTGCAAAGTGCTGGCTTGAGCTTGGCATGGTCCAGCTGCATCTGGAATATCCGCAATCAGGAGTGCTGTTATAGAAGAAGCAACTCAGAATGTTCTGGCATCCAGATTCCAGTTTAATTGTCCTGCTGGGGTCACAGAGCAACATCACACATGTGTGTATAGACATGGGGCTCCCCAAGGGTGTGGGCACTTGCACACAGTTGCTGAAGGAAGAAGGAAAGTCTGAAAAAAGAACCCAAAATTTAGGTGTGGGTTTGATATGAGGCAGCAGGCAAAGTCTCTCTCTTCTCTGGGCCTCATGAGACCTTCACTGACCTCAGTTCTGTCCTGGGAAAGCCCCGAAGAAAAGTTCTCTTGAAAGTTCAGTGCAAGAGTACTTCTGTGACCATGAAAAATCACTGCACCAGAGCAATGGCCGTAGTCACAGGGGAGATGGGGCAATGGCTAGACCACTGGACCAATTCAAGCGCTCAGGTCTGGCAGCACCAGGGCCCTTGCCACCCACAGTGGCAGGAATGTTCTCCATGGACAAGCCCAGGTCAATACCGAATGCTGTAGGAAAGCCACCCACATCTTACAGCTTCAGATTCCTTGGTATTGAATGTTTTGTTTACTTTGTGAATTGTTTCCTTAACAGAACTCATCTCAGCTGACCTAGTTAGCTGAGATGAGTTTCCAAACCACCCATTCGAAAGAGCAGAACTTGAACAGACTGGATGTGTATCCAGTTACCCAGCCATCCAAATCTGGCATCGGAATCAGTCAAACCAGTGAGTCAAATTGGAGGCTTTGTACTTACTTAAAATGTTTTTTTTTTTTCTGCATTACATCTTTTCATACAAAGAATTGGACAAGGGAAATGTGTGGAATCCAGAGCAGCCATTATATTTATTCACCAGATACAAATTATGTCTTCACTATAAACACAATCCTGAATTATGCCTTGGTAGCAAAACTGGCTCCGTGTTTTATGCACAGGGGAAGCCCACGAGATCCCACAGGCACAACTCCGTCGGAAGGAGGGATGCCCGAGAGGCTGCTCGCCCGGCCTGATCACATTCCCAGACACCAGCCCAGCAAAATAAGCAGAGGATAAAACCACTCAGAAGCATGCCTAATGCATAGGATAAACACAAGCTACTGGGAAGAAGAGTGGGATTAGTCGTAAGTGGGGGCCGAGCCGGAAAGTGCGGCCCTGGTGGAAGTGAGCAAAGGAATCACATGCCACTCGACAGGCGAAGTGCTGCTGCTCCCCGAGGCAGGTGCATGGGCGATGTTCACATACTAAATCATTGCTAGGGCTTAGAGGGCCTGGGTGAGAAGGCATTTCCACAGACTCATCCACACACTGTTCATAATTCCTTAATGTTTGATGTTTGGCAGCCAGAAAGATCATGGAAATCGTCTATTGGGGGAAGAAAAACTAAACTAAACACACTTATTTCTTCCTGCTAAGCAAAGGGGCATAACCACCATTTCTATTTTTCCAAGGTCACAAAAAGGTCTGTGTTGTTTCACCTAACCCTATGTAAAGCACGGGATGAAGAGGATTCTTGCTCGCCCAGGCACAAGCCTGCAAGCGTGGAAGTCAAGCTTCCTGTGTTCTAAGGTCTCACCCAAAACCCAGGAGGAAAAATACTGACCAGGTGGTGAGCCTTAGATCTTTTGGTCCCATGCCTGAAATAGGTCCTTGAAACTAGGAAAGAGAGATTCTCAAGTTGTCTTAGGTCTTGTGTCTGGAGAGGTACACCTTAGATCTTCAAAAGCTATCTGGAGAGTAGAAGGAGGAGGAAAAGAAAGGCCATACGGTTCCTGAGTGTGCTTGAGCTCCTGGAGAAACCAGAAGCCATATCACAGCCTATATTTCTAGTATCATTTGAAGTCCAGACAGGAATTCCTCTCCTTTAAGGAGGAGTCACACCAGAGCTGCATCTTAATAATTTCATCGAAAACCACCTTTAGTTTTCTCTCCACTGTTCTGGAAAGTATGTTAGAGCTCTGTACCCTCAACTAAGAGCTAACTGTGTTGCCTAGCTTTGCAGTACTATAGCAGAGTACCTGAAACAGCCTATTTTAAAAGGAAAAGGGTAATTTGGGCTCATGGTGTCAGCAGTGTCAGTCTGTGCTGTGCTGCTTTGCCCTACTTGGGGCATGTGGCCTGTTGCGGTGAGCCCTAGGCAGCTCAGCATGGTGGGAGCCCCTGGCAAAGGCGATGCATTCATCTCATGGCAACTGGAAAGTAAAGAGGGTGAGGGAGAGACTGTGGTCCCCAAATCTCCTTCAAGGATGCATCCACCACTCCCTAACTGTTTTCCACTAAGCCTGACATCCTAAAGGTTCCCCCACCACCGAAGTATCATAGGATGGTAACCAAGCCTTCAACATACAGGTCTTCAGAGGACATTATACAAACCACAGCTTTGCTTGCCCATCATTTCTGAGGAGTGAAGAAATTCCTGCAGTGGTCACCAGCTCAAGAAGCAGTAAAGATGTCCACAAATCAGTGTAAGATTTAGGAAAAGCATTTGCTCCAAGCACAATGAACCACTGCTAACACTTCCAGTGCCCCTAGCTGGACCTCCTTGCCGTATTTTACTCTGGTTGTCTCCCACTGCTAAGTTCCCTTGCTCAGTGCTAGATGGACCTAATGGAAGAAGACAATCCCAGAGCTCCAAGAATTCACAGATTCACAATATAAATGATAAGAATAATGCTGTTAGGATTATAGACTGGTAAAGGAAAGAAATAAAGAACTTCAAACCAGGAAGAAATCAGGGTATTAGACTTAACATGACACTCTTTACATTGGCCTGCACCGAATATGCACTGACCAGACCAAGAACATTCCTCTGACTAATATCTTCTCTTCACTGGAACCACATACCTCCTCCCACATACCACGTCCTAACAATGTCCCTGAAGACATAAAAGGCACCCTTGGCAGAAAACCCTTCGGGATATGGGTTCAAGGTTTTTGTCTCCACTACCACCTTCCCTGGTGATCTCAAACAAGTGATTTCCTTCTCAGGGGCCCTTTTCCATCTACTAAGAGAGGACTATTAGAGAGTCTTTGAAGTTCCTCGCAACCTTGGAGCTCTGCCTCTCTGTGGCAGGTGTCCATTAACACTAGAGACAATCAGTTTAAAAGGAGGAAATGTCTATTCTGGCTCAGAGCTTGTAAAGCTTTCAGTCTACAATGAGCTGGCTCCAAGGCAGGGTAGCATGGAAGTGGGCCATTGCACACCAGGTGGGATGCAGCAGAAAGCACACAGCATCAACAGAAGCAGCAGCAGAGACAGCAACAGCCCTTTTTCTGTTTCTTAGGTTCCATCTAGACTACTCCCTTAGGGTGAGTAGCACTCACATCCCGGGTGCATCACCGTTAATCTCAGCATCACACCCTTAATCCAAGTATCACACCCTTAATCCCAGTGTCACACAAGCTAGATCCAGTAAGGTCCAAGAAGCCCTGCCTATGAGGCTTTGTGGGGGCATGCAGAGAGAAGCCGCAATACCTGGCATGCTGCTTTGGAATCTGTGGCAAGGAAACACATGTGAGAACACATGACTGCGAAGCTATTCATCTTAGGGCAGCTGAGAGGGGGGCAAAAGAGAAAGGGACAAGGTCCCACAATCCCCTTCAAAGTGTATCTCCAGGGACACACCTTCCTCCCCACAAGCCCACTTTTAAAAAGACACATTTAGATAGTACCATGAAATATAGCAACCATTGTTGAATTCCTATGACTTTGTTTAGTGAAATCTTGTATCTTTCCTAAGGCTGGTTTTTGTTTTTTCCATCAGTATTTTGTATTCTTTAAAAATAAAAAATAAAGTCCCCACCAACACCCCATAATGCAAGCTGGGAACTGATGCTTCATTCCACATGTGGGACCTTTTGGGGACATTTTGGATCCAAACTACAGGATCTGTGCAACTTTTATGTAAAATAAATTATTTTGAAAACTTCTGAGAAGATCAAAGACATGATAAATATAAATATGGTTTATTAATCACCGTCCAAGTGCCAGGACGTCCCACGGAGGCAGCAACCTTGGTACGCAGGAAGGAGAGCCAAGAGCAGTCATTTCTTCTTCAGGCATTCTGCCATGAGGTCTACCCTTAAAAACCTCCATTCAATTTTATTTCAAGTTCAATCATATTTTTCATAAGTTTCAGGTTGGGCTGCACATAATTTGCATACATACACGTGGTTATGCATTTAAGGTTAGGGTCTTAGCAGTACTAAGAGTACCAAATACTCTTTTGTGCAGGGAGCTAATACATGACTAGGATGTCACCAATGCAGAGGCCATCTTATAAGTGAGGCTGCCTTGGGGACATCAGGAACTTGAACAGAAGGGGTCTAATGTGCACCTGCTTCTTCTCATGCCTGAGCAAGCACTAAAGAAGTGAGTCAGAATGCACACCCACTTCCAATACACAGAGACAATAGACTCAATAAGCCACTAACATAATGCAGAGGAATAGTTACAAATATTGAGATGTTTACCTTTATTTAGACAATTATTGTTGGTTGATTTTTTTCACAGTTTTTGGTTGCTGTTGTTTTGAAATAGGGTCTCGCTTTGTAGCTCAGGCTGACCTGGAACTCACTATTTAATCCAGGCTGGCCTTGAACTCACAGCGATCTCCTTGCTTCAGCCTCCCAAGTGCTCAGATTACAGGTGTACACTGCCATTCCTGGTTTTCACAGGATTTTTGTAAACATTTTTCAATGTCTTTCAAAACTATGTCCCACAGAAGAAGGAGGAGGAAAGAAGAAGAAGGAGGAGGAAGAGGAGGAGGAGGAGAAGAAGAAGGCGGCGACGACAATGACGATGACGATGACAATGACGACGACGACATGTCCTACAGTAATTACATTCCCTAATTCTACCTAATTCTAGGCCACGTCTTTTAAGGAGTAGCAGTTGTTTTCTGTCCTGTAATTGTTAATACGTTTTTCTGTTAGGGTTAATAATTAGAGATGGTCTGTGTTACTGTCATAGATAGTGTTTTATTTCAGCCCATATTCTAGAGATGGCTGTTGCTGTCGTCGTAGAAGGCACTCAGCCAGCACTAAGATACATGCCGTGTCTCTCTCTCTCTCTCTCTCTCTCTCTCTCTCTCTCTCTCTCTCTGACAATCTCATAAGAACCCAAACAGTAGTAATTTACTTGTGTTCTAAGGGAAAGGAAGCAATGCTCTTCTGGAAAGTGCATGTGATTTGGAGAAGCCAGGCTGAATGAATGTGACCTTGACATCCAAATTAGTGGCCAGAAAGTAAACAAAGCTCTTCCCAGATGGGACTAGCTTGCAGTTTCTGCTCAGTACTAGATAAGGTCATAAACAAATCTAATTACCTGCTATCTAATCTGCCAGCCTCAGTCTGTCATCCTGCATTACTTGGGAGCATCTTAAATTTACAAGACAATTGGAAATGCTGAAGTCCTGCCCATCACGGTTAGTCACAAAATCCTTTATCATGAGAAGCTTACACCTGAGCAACTGGAACTTTTCCATTTCATTTCTCATCCCTGCAGTTTCAAAGAAGCAGAACATCTCTAACCAGAGGCCTCACGTGCTAAGACTTTGAAGCATAAATTTGACCTCAAAATCATACATATGAAAGTTAATACTGTCACTTGAGCGAGGCATGGTATCACACACTGCAAGCTCAATACCATGAGAAGCCAAGGCTGGAAGATCACAAGTTCAAGCTCAACCTGGGCAACTCAGCCACTTACCGAAGTACTGTTTCAAAATAAAATTAAAAGATAAAGCTCGTTGTGGATGTAGCTCAGTGTAAAGACCCTGGGTTCAAGTCCCAGGATAGGAAAATATTTTTTATTTGAAAAACCATAAAAAATGACGTTGAAATATGATGTGGAGGACTCAGAGGATAGCCTAATGGTAAAGCCAAACTGTGTGAGGTGTTGGATTTGATCCCAGTACGTGAGAGAAAGAAAGAAAGAAAGAAAGAAAGAAAGAAAGAAAGAAAGAAAGAAAGAAAGAAAGAAAGAAAGAAAGAAAGAAAGAAAGAAAGAAAGAACAGAGAGGGAGAACAACCAGCAGGGAGGGGCAAAGCCAAGTAAGCGCTAATCGTCATCAGTCCACACCGTATGTGTGTGTTACAATTATGCAGTGACCCCCTTAATATGTGTGACTAACACATGTTGATCAAAACATGAAATTACATTTTTTAAAAATAAAAACTGCATCACGAGTGCACCAGCCTTTTTGTTTTGACCTCTGATAGATTGCACTTTCTTAAATACAAGAGGGAGAGTTAGAAACTTTGCATCAATTTTTTTATATCAGCAAAGAATGAAACTTAAAAGTAAAGTCAAAATCTGACACTTTTCAAGCTATCACAGACATGTCTTGCTTATCTATAAAATGTGAATAATATTAAATAATGAAGATGAGAGAAAGCAGAAAAGATAGGAAAAAAGGGAAGAAGGAAAAACGTGCAAGTGTGTATACAGGATCGCTGAGATGACTGTACTCATAATTTCCATCAGTTTTTTTTTCTTAAATAACAGTTAAGTTTTAGAATTTTCACCTTGACTAAGCTGTATGCTGATATCTGAGATCTGAGCAACTACACCGAGGACAGTAGTGTGTAATACAAAACCCATGGTTGAATGCCTCTCATCTTGGTCTTCTGAATGTGGGCCGTTCCTAATGCCTTATCAATTATTACTCTCTCTTTAATATAAATTTAAAAAGACAAGGAAAAACAATTAAGATCTCTTTAAAGCAAGCACCAATATTCAATTGTTTCCCTAATCTTGCATAACTGTATCTGTTAATCTGAGTGACAGATCTGATGATAAAATAGATAGTATAATAGCCATTGTTAATTAGCTAGTCCTGCTTTGAAAATCTGTAACACATGCATTGCTGTGTGTTACCTTGCTTCTCTATGCTTTTCTATTTCTTTTTGCTTCTGTTTTTACTCTTTGAAATAAAATAAAGGCCAATGAGATAGCTTAGCGGACTACATGCCTGATTTCACAAGCATATGGACCATATTTTGGTCATTATTATCACTTTTTTCATTTAGAAAGCCATAGTGTCACTGTATGTCTGGCCCTGAATTGGGCACCTCAATAGATCTGGAAAATACCCCATTAAAAGTATTACATTTTAACTAGCACATGCTATGGTTCAGTGGAATGCTACCTATAATACTCAAGGACACTAGTTTTAGACTAACTAATATAGTTCAAACATTAAAACCCCAAAAATGATGTGTAGAAATCTTGACAAGGTGACTCAAAATGATTAAGTGAATAAGCCAAAGTATCGCCAGGGAGATAGCTCAGCAGCACAGCTGCCTGACTGGCAAGCACAAGGTCCTGAGTTCAATCTCTGGTACAAAAGAAAAGGCCCGAGTACAGGCCAAAAAACACCCCAGTGCCCTAGAGAGATAGGCTCTTGTGTGGAAATAAGCCCTTGGCTTTCTTCATTCCACTGCTGCTTGGACAAAGACTTCCTACTCCTTGAAGAGACCACTTCAAATTATCATGGGGAAGGTGAGACTGATATACAGGAATGCATTTTGCATCTCCATTGATTCCACGTATCCAGGTAAAGCAGCCCAATGTTTTAAGGGAACTGCTGCATAAAACTTTTTTAAGAAAGAAATTCCCACAAAGGAATAAAAAGAAACTATGGCTCAAAGGAGAGAGGAGAAAGGGAAGAAGGTCACATATCAGTGTTTAGGATAGCACTTAAAGCAGGAATTTGGGAATAACCTTTTTTTTTCTATTTTAGTAGAGTGTACAGGGTCTCACTATGTAGATCAGTCTCATAGTGATCCTCCTGTTTCAGCCTCCCAAGCACTGGCTGGAATTACTGGTGCATGCCACCATGCCCAGTCTCAATCGCCATCTCAGCGCGCTGCAGGGGCAGGGCCAGCATGGCGCACTGGGATGGAACCCGGCCGCTGCGCTCTGCCTAAGTAGATGCTTTAGTCCACCGAGCTATCTGGCTAGCCCTTAGGAATAACTTTTAATTATACTATCTTGATTTTGGTAATTTGTACTTTCTGATAAGCTATGATGGTATGTTTCTCTTTTTTTTTTTTTTTTTTCTTTTGCAGAACTGGGGATTGATCTCAGGGCCTTGCACTTGCCAGGGAAGCACTTATTCTACTGAGCCATCTCCCCAGCCCCCAAAATTATTTTTTGATAAGGAAAATTTTTATTTTTAAAGAGAATAAAAAGATAGTTTTTAAAAAGCATTAGGAATAAAGAAGGCTGGGGAGATAGCTCAGCAGCATAAGCGCCTGCCTGGACAAGAGCAAGACCATGAGTTCGATCCCTGGTACCCAAAAAAAAGATGACACTCAAGGAAGAAGAGGAACAGAAACTATGGCTTGGTGGTCACCGTTGTCTAAGGAGGAAGAAGATGACACACAGAATAACTGCTGCTGTCTGCCTCCCACATCCTGGAACTCACTCGGTGCTATGGAGGAGAGGTTGTTCACAGTAAAACAGATAACCAGTAATGAAAACCTGCCTATTGCAATGGAAAACCACAGAAGAAACCTCTTAAGAAGTGTGTCTTGTATGGGAAACAAGTGGATTACAAGAATGTACAGCTTTAGTCCCAGTTTATTTCTCCATATCCTGGCGGTATTCATGGAAGGCAGAAAGCAGGTCTTTATGGGAAAAAAACAGGAAGGAATTTCAAAAGCTATTGAGAGCTCAAATAATGAGGTTCATGCCAGTTATGAACAAGGATCCTCAGCATCTCAGAGACATTAATGTTTGCAACATCAGTTTGCAATAATTTTGTAAATTTCACAAAATTATTACCAGTAAACTCCTTTCACTATAAGTGGTTGCATGACATTATTGAATCACACTAACCTTTGGGTAGAAAAGTGTTCAAAATAGAAGCTTCCCCCACCACTGAATGTTCACTGAGTGGACTGTGAACTTGAAATGCTGATACTTATTACATTGTATACACCTTGAATAAAAGTGGCCCTGTATGATTGTCAACAAAAGATAAAAACCAATATAGAATTTCACTAAATGAAGTTACAGGAATTCAACAATAGTTGTTGTATTGCATATTACTGTCTTCAAATTAGTTGCTTACATCACCAGATATAAATATGCATAATTCCAAAAACATAAAAAGGCAAAAGCAAGAGATCCTGAAGGGAACCAGAGCGTAGGCCCGACTTATGAGTGAGACCACCCAAGCCGCTGGACCCTGAAGAGACACATAGCTTAGACCCAGCATGGAACCCTTCAGCAGAACTCCCTGCAAGGAGGCTAGAGGCAAGACCCAACCCACTGATTCTGGAAAAGAACATCTTGCTAGTGTGACACAAAGGGTTCACCTGCAAGGCTGGACCAGGAAGAAGTGGAGCACAGCAGCCAGACCCAAGCCACACCCACCTGGAGGAGTCTGAACTTCATAGATCTGGACCTGGTGCTAAGGTAACAACTCTATCTAAGCTCTACACCAAAGGTCAAAAATCAGTGGTGTACAAAATGACAACGAGAAGGAACAAAAAGCAGTCTCAGGTCCCGAGTCCATCCAGTACAAATCTACAAGACACTAGCATGGAGGAAATTGGAAATCACACACCTCAAGTCTCTGAAATAATAGGGTTGGAAGTAAAGAAACAACTGCAGAAGGGTATAGAAGACATTAGATCAGAAATAATTTCTGAAGTAAAAAATTAGCAATAACTATAATCAAAGAAGTACTAAGTGCTTCTGAAGAATACACTGCTAAAAAAAATAGAGCAGAATATAGAAATGATGGAACCCCTGAATAAGCAATATAGGAAAGAAATAGAATGTATGAAACAGATCCAAAGTGATACAGAGGAAATTAAAACCGCAATCACAAGCTAGCAAATCCATTTGAGTGAAAGTGAAAATAGACTTTCTGACCTTAAAGACACATTGCAGCTAGTGAAAAAGTAAGCAAAGAACTCTTAAACACAACTAGAATGCAGGAAAAATTAATTTAACATCTGAAGGATGATGCAAAAATGAACAATGTGAGACTAATAGGCAACAATGAGAAGGAAAGAGTCAATACAAATGATATAAAAAGAATATGGGCAGAAGTAATAGCAGAAAACTTCCCAAATATAGGGCAACAATCTGACATTCAGTAACTAAAGCATATAGAACTCCAAATAATATAAACCCAATTAAAACCACTCCTAGACATATAATAATCAAGATCTCAGAAACTCATCATAGGGATAGTATACTAAAAGTCACTAAAGGAAACAAACAGATCATGTTTAAAGGAAAACCCATCAGAATAACGGCAGATTTCTCTTCACAAACCATCAAGTCAAGAAGAGCATGGAGCAAAGTACTTCAAGTCTTGCAAGAAAACAAATTTCAACCCAGACTGATAGACCCTGCAAAACTCTCTTTCAAGTATAATGGAAAAGTAAAATACTTCCATGACAAAGAACAAATAAAGAATTTCATGATGACAAACCAAGCCTACACAGACTACTAAATGATGTTCTAGAGAGGTAGCAAAATGATCACAACCCTATGAAGGAGAATGGAAAGAACCCACCAAATAGGGCAAACAAACACAGGAGAATGAGAGGTATACAATAGTAGCTTTTCAGTTATTCTTTTGTGTACAGCAGCAAAATATTTCCATCAGCACACTCTGCTAATGGACTTCTCTTGCACCCTATGGGTCATAATTCCATATGGGACTACAGGATGAATTTCAAGGAAATAGCTGTAGCTCAGTCTCACAAGTGACATCTGGCCACCATTAAGTGTCGTGGTCATTATCCATGTCCACAACACACTAGAACTTTGCGCAATATCCTATCCTCAAACTGTCACAAGTGATGGTCCTTTATTTGTCATTCCAGCATTTATCTTATGTTTTATTCTTAGTATTTCTTTACTATGATGAAAACTTTTTCTTAGTTCAATTGTTTTAAAACATTTAACTTTAAATTAATTAGTATTTAATTTTCTGAAGATTGCTTAATCTTACTTTTTGTTTTAAGATTTATGCTGTAGCTTTCAATTATAATTTATCTATAACGTA